>JAMJFZ010003564.1:0-45057 GCA_026225945.1 Cricetomys ansorgei | reverse complement strand
TGCCTTTTCCTGGAGATACAGTTCTTTATTCATCCATGGAACAGACTTGACGGCTCCCCTATGACCACTTCATACCCCCAAGACTGCACAACACCATTCCCTCTGTATTAATTAGACAGATTCAACATTTGTGATATGTTGTAGGTCCATCCTGTGGCCAAAGCTTGGTGATCTTGAGGGTGTTCAGGAGCCATCTGTAGTCCCTCTGGTTGGGATGCAACACACTAGGAAAATAGAAGCTAGTTCAACTGCAAAGTTCTCCTCTATGCCCTACTCAGGAGACACCTACTTATAAAAGATCCTGGGAAAGCAATAGCCCAGGGAGCTTCCCTTCTTCTTCTCCCAAATCTTTCTTCTTCAATATCAGTCCTTAGTTTTCCATTCAGAAAAAATATTCCCATAGAATCCTCTCCCCAGATATTTAATAGCTCCAGTAGTCCTCACAAGTTGGATGCTAGCTCACCATTCTTTGAGCATCTGGTGAAGAAGTAAAACAGAAGACAAGCACTTTCACCTGGAGGACAGTCTCCACCCAGGATGGAGACTCTCCATAGCCCAGGATGCCATTAGGGTTGCAGGAGAAAAGTTCCTCCTACAAAGAAGCTACTTTGTGTAATCTGTGTGTATTTCAGATGCTGTTTTTGGTCATTGTTGTGTAACAATTTCCTCTGAATTGAATTCCATTCTGAAGGGAGGCTCATCAAGACAGAGAAGGAAACAACTCGAAAAATTCAAGAAGTCCCAACAACTTAACTGATCCCACAAGCCTCCTCCCTCTCCCCAGGTTATATAAGCAGGAAGGACAGCTGAGCAGAGAGAGAGAGAGAGAGAGAGAGAGACTCTCTGACCTGTGAAGCTGCCTGTGAGTCGTGCAGAAAGCTCCAGGGTTCCAGCTTTTATTAGTCACCCATACTGGGTGGGATTTTGCTGATGGAGCTTCTTTTGGGTCATCCCTGCCCCGGTGAGTAACCCTCACCCATACACCTGTAAGCAGCCCCAATAAATTTGTCGGTTCACCAAATTGGACTTTGGTGTTATCATTACTTTAGTCTGTCATTCCTAGGCGGGGTGATTAGACGTTTGCTCACATCTCCCTAGGAATATAGTCTCATAAGATCCATTAACATGGGATGTGAAGGAAGGGACATCAAGATGAACATATTAAAAAAGCCAGCTGACAAAGGTGGCTGAAACCCCCTCTCTACCTGGGCTACATGTAATACAGGAGAGGTCTTGCTTCCCTGACTTGACACTCTGGTGCTACGAATCCAGTGTTAGCTATGGGCCCAGAGCTTCAGCACCTGCCTGAGAGTGCGGAGAAACTCAGGTTCTTGGACTCCACTCCTACTTACACAGAATCCACATTGAGCAAGCTTTCTGGGTGGCTTGGATGACGGCTCAAACCGGAAAGGCAATGATCAGACTTATTTGATGGACCAGGGCATCAGCTTTCAACAATCTAATGTGCAGCAAAGTTAGAGAACAACCATGCCAGGAAACAAGGAACCCTTGCTTTGCACACTGGCCTCGGGACTCACAATCACCATTCACTGTCTCACTGAGGTGGGTTCCTAGCTCCCCTTTTAGTCTGATTAGGGCCTTAGGCCATCACCACCATAGTACTGGTCCAAGAATTTGCTACATTAGAATGGTAGAATTTCCAAAATTACTGTGGGGAAGAAATAACAAAGCAAGGGAATTGCAAAATGGACTGTACCCTTTCTCTAAGTTTCCTGCATGGACATTTGGCACAATATCTAGTGCATTACGTATGTCCATTAGCATGGACCAGAAGGCAGTTGGATATTGACAAGATATAATGTTTCTTAATTGGTGCAAATGCTTTCAGGCTGGTCCTATTCATAAGGACACACTACACAATTATGACTTGATACTTCGGAGCTCACTGGTAGGTCCCAGAGAACATGGAGTGAGCTGTATTCTAAAGCAGGTAAACCTCTAGTTTAATTCCAAGACAGACACATAACATTTTTAGACATAAGGCGTCCAAGAAGCCATTGAATCAAATACGTGCTGTTATGCATAAGACACATTCATATGATGTCTTTTTTTTCTGGGCTAGGAGTCTAGAAATCCTTGCTAATCCTATCCCACCTAGAAAAGTTGAGAGGTACAACCTCATAGGTGTTCATTTCTTCAAATGAATGTGCATGCCGTGCCATCTCTCTGACATTTGTATCACGTGACCTATCTGCAGTTCATAGTGAGGCCGTTTTTCAGCCGATGATGTATAAGATTTAAGTGCCTGTGTTCTCCTCTAGAAACGTGATCCATAATCAGACTTGTAAGAGCTAATACTTCACAATGGGCTGAGGTGCCTAAGGTGGTTATTGTGTAAAATGGATGCATGACAGCAAAACCAATTTAAGTGACACGTCACCAGACAGAGTCTAGCGAACCACTAAGTAATATCCAGGCCAGGCTTCCTTAAAGATTCTAGAATTGGTATCTTTGAAGTGAAAGAACTGAAAGGAAAGAAAAGGTAGAACTGGGGGGGGGGGGTTGTTGGAATTTAGGAAATCAGTAGATGGAGTGGGAGAAATGGTCTTCATGAATCTGTGATTGAGAGCTTACATATGCCTAAACCAATTGCTATGGCCATATTTTCAGGGCTGGAGAGACGGCTCAGTGGTTAAGGCACTTGCTGATCTTTCAGAAGTCTGAGTCCAATTTTCAGCACTCACATGGTGGTTCACAACCGTCTATAATGGGATCAGATGCCCTCTTCTGGTGTGCAGACATACATGCAGACAAAGCAACTTTATACATAAAATAAATAAATAAATCTTTTTTTTTAATTCGAATAATCTTTGTCTCTTTATACAAAATGGGATGTTATTCAGCCCCTAGAAAAGAATGAAATCTGTGTCCTGCAGTGACATGGATAAGCCCTTTATTTCACCTTACAAGTGAAATAAACCAGCATCAGAAAGACAGACACTAAATTCTCATTTATATTGAAAATGTCAGTCCCATAGAGGGACAGAATAAAACAGTGCATGCCAACTGGTGTTCAATTCCCAGGGCACACATGGTGGCTCACAAACCATCTGTAATTCCAGTTCTAGAGGACTCTATGCCCTCTTCTGCCTCTGTAGGCACCAGGCACATGATATATAGACATGAATGCAGGCAAAACAAACACAGGGGGAGAGGGGAGCTGACTTTCCATCCCTTGGCAAACATCACCTGCCAGTAGCTCTTCAGCTAGGGGTGGGGCCCCACAGCTACTGTGAGCTCATGAGTACAGAAGCTGTGTCATGTCCAAAATCTGGCTTGTGCAGTACTCCTCCCCATCTCCCAGCCCTTACACTCTCTCCACCCTCTCTTCCACCAAGGTCCTCGGAGAGCTTGATATATACAGATGCCCCTTCCAGGCCTAAACAGGCAACAGTCACGTCATATTCTCGGTGCTCTGACCAGTTAGGGGTCTCAGCATTGACGCCGGCTGCTGCCCACTGAAAAGAAGCTTCTTTGACCAGAACTGCAGTAATGTATGGCTATGAACATAAATATTTAGAAGGCAGTTTGACACAGTGATCAATTAGCAAAAGGACAATGCTTGGTTCCACCCAAGGCCTATGACCTCCCAGCCTTGGGCTTTTGCAGGTATAAAGCACAAAGCATGAATTCCCTCCTGAAAAGCATGCTCACACATTTGTTGTTGTTGGAGACAGCATTTCACTGTATAGAACAAGTCAGCTTGTGCCTCAGTCTCCCAAGTGCTAGAATTACAGCCACCTCACCCAGCTGGGAAGAATAGTGTCCAGTGTTCTAAAGAACAGAAGATAACTATGATTGACAACAACTGATTGTATGTTTCAAAATATTCTGTGGTTTTGAAATCTAATAGACAGAAATGGAATGTTCCTGACACAAAGAAATGGTAAATGTTTGAAGTAGCGGACACGCCAGTTACCTTGATCTTATCATACACACTGTTCACATGTATTGAAATGCCACACTGTACCCTCTAGATGAATAATTACTATGAGCTTGATGAGCAAAACTTGATGTATAAAGGTAAGATAAATGCATGTTATTTAACGTGAAGACTTTTTTAGTCAAGGTTTCATAAATGCCAGGCTGGCTTTGATCTTGCTACATAGTTGAGGATGACCTTGAACTTCTGATCCTCCTAAGTGCTACAGTTGCAGGCATGAGCCACCATGCCCAATTTATATGATGCTAGAACTCAAACTGGGGGCCTCCCCCATGCTAGGTACGCATCCTACCCACTGAGCTATAGCCCAAGCCCTATGAAGACAATTTCAATTTTAAAGATATATTCTCTGTCCAATCTGGACCCAAAGACATTCAGTCACCTGTCTTACCCTCTTTGTCCAGTACACAGTGACACCCTGTTTCTATTCAGTCTTCCAAACATTGAGTGCTGGCTGTTTGGCTAGCTTCTGCTACTGACTTACAGCCAACTTCCAATCTTCCATTTTTCTGTTGGCCTTCTATGAGTTTTCAGTAATTAAACTTAAAACTTTTGATGTTTGACAAATGAAAAAACTCTCTGGGAATGCAACTTTTGAGAGAAAACTACAAAATTTCACACAAACCAACGCTGCTTTGGTGGGTTTAGGACAGTGACTCTGTTCACCTGACACTTCACCTTGACTGGACCAGAGGTAGGTGCTTAGTTAAGGTTTGATCTTCACAAAAGTCAGGCCTCTGAGAGTGGCCTGAGAAGAAAGTCACTGCCCAAGACCCAGGAGCCTGATGGGATGGGTCCAACTCCACAGACACCTAAAGGAGGCAGTCAAGTTGGCTAAGGCTGTTATTGCCATTTGGCGTCAGAAACTACCTAGTGTCATTGTGAAAAGATATTTTCAATGAAATTAATATTTAAAGCAGTAAATGTTAAGCAAACCAGATTAATCTCTAAAGTATGTGGAGGCTTTGCGCAGTGGACAGTCCTGAAGGACTGAGGAAAAGAGGAATCTGTTTCCAAACATCGATTTGACACTAGTATCAACTCTTCCCTGCGTTTCTATCTCAGTCTGCAGATTGCTAGTCTAAATCACGGGAGATTGCAGGGTGGATCACCAGGCAAAAAGCTAGCCGTGAAAGCCTGACAACCTGAATTCAATCCCCAGAAACCACAGGAAAAGCCAAATATGGTGAGGCACATCTGTAATCCCAGCATTCCGAAGGAGGTATGGGAGACGGAGACAAGAGACCCACCCGGAAGCTGGTGTACCAGCTACCCTGTAATACGAAGTATATCAGAAGAAACAAGGAGAGGCGCTGCCTCAATAAGGTGGAAGGTGAAAACTGACTCCTGAAAGTTGTCCTCTGACCATAGCACATTGTGGTACTGGTATATCTACACTCACACACATATGCACACATATAAAATGGACCAGCCTAGATGTCTGTCAAAGGAGGAATGGATAATAAAAATGTGGCATACTCACAATGGAATTTTATTAAGCTGTAAAGAAAAATGAAATTTTCAGGAAAATGAATGGATCTAGAAAGTATAATATTAAGCAAGGTGATACTAATTCAGAAAAAAAAACACCCATATTCTCTTTCCTATATAAAACTTAGCCTATAGTGTATACTTATAAACAGAGGTAAGCCTGAATCTACACAGAAGACCGAAAGGTAATAACAAGTGATGAGAAAGGATGCGGTAGACAAAAGGACACATAGGACATGGAAGAGAAAAAGAGGCTAGGGAGATAGGAGGCTAAACCGGCCATCAGAAGTGGGAGGGGGTAGGAGAAGGGGAAAGAGAACCACTTGTTCAAAAATGTCATAATGATATCCAACTCATGATATGCTAATCACAATAAATACTTAAAAATAACAATCATGGGAAACAATTCTCTAAAATCATACACATATACACACACACTACCCACGAGTCCGTCTGTCTCCGAACCCATACTCAGTGTGCCCACGTAATGCCTCTTGGTCTGCAACAAGGAGAAATGTAGTACAAAGAGAAACCATTATAATGCATGAGCTGGGCCCTACCACTCTCCTGGGAGCAATTCCTCTGAAATGAGTGTCTCTGCTGGCCAGAGAGGAGACAGCCTGGTGCAGTCATCTGGAAGGAGCCCATGAATAAGAACAGGTGATGGGGTACAGCAGAAGCCAGCCGGCAGATGGTGTGAACCGGGGTATCGGGGATGACCGCCCTCTCAGTACTGCTGTGCCCCAAACCAAGGAAAAATGTTTATAGAACCACAAACAAGCATTGGCTCTGTAAGGTCAAAGGACGCTTGCAGAAGGAAGTCTCTAGAAGCGTAACACTATTAAATACTATGCATATTAATTTCCATAATATTTTAGTAGTGGGACGCTTTTCTCTTGTGAAGATTCTTACATCTATGTGATGTATCTTGGTCATATCCATCTACTCACTCCCCACTCCTCCCACCTCTAACATATCTCCTGCCTCCCATTCAACTTCATCTAGTTCTCTTTTTATAACTCACCAAGTCCAGTCAGGACTGCCCATATGCACACACATGTGTGCTCATCTACTGTGCCGTGGGAACCTACCAACGGCCACAGTCCCCAACAAAGAGCTACTCTCTTTTCCTCCATCGCCATCAATTGCTGCTCCCCAGCTAAGGGTGGGGCCTCTGGAGTCCTTCCTCCTCCACGCCTGAAGTTTTAACTGGGTGGGTCTTATGAAGGTCCTGTGCAGACAGCCACATCAGCTGTGAGTTCACGTGTGTAATGGCCATGTCACTGAACTTGAAATACTTTCTAGTGCTGCTTGGACATGCTAGTTAGATTTGTCTGCTCTTGAACTGATGGGCCAACACACTGGTGCAGAAAAGTCAGCTACCTACAAGCATATTTCAAAGCTGTTTGTATTGTTGAAGAAGAGGAGTTATTTCATTGTGGGGTTGGCTAGAAATCTAGAATCCTGTCATCTATCTATCTATCTATCTATCTATCTATCTATCTATCTATTTATCTAGTTTCATTCCTGTTAATGATTAAACTTCTGTTTCTCAAGGACTGGGCTATGCCTACCTGTAACCTTCATTACAAATGGTTCTGTACTGCCTATTCCAGAAACAGCCTTTGTTTCAAAAAGTTGTTTATAACCATCTTGCAGCCTTATCTTTGTTTCAAAAGATATGCTATGATTTATGACATAACCTTGTTATGTTCTGCTCCTGTAATTTCACCTATTTTGTCCACTAATTCCTCCATTTGAAAATCCTCTACCCCTGAGCTATAAAAAACTCATCTTCCTCATATCCAATGCTGACCTCTCGAACTCTGCCTTTACGGGGAGGCGGCCTGTGTACAGAATAAAAGAAAAGTTTGCTTTAACTAATTTGGCCAAGATTATTTGGGTTGGTGGTCTTTCTCTTCGATTCTTTGGGATCAAGTCTGTGTGTGTGTGTGTGGGGGGGGGGGGGTGTCTGAAGCAAACTAATGTTTTTCTTATGACTTCTCAGAGACTTAAAAACAAATGTGTTTTGTGGATCACCAGGAGACTTGTAGACTAGAATAGACAGGGTTTCTCAAGCCTATTTGTCCATGGGAAGTATATAATGAAGTGTTTTGTGGACTCACATTTCATGTGACACATGAACCAATGGCAAAGCAATCCTCTTTCAAATATAGTTTTCCTTGTGCTGGCAAGATGGCTCAGTTGATGAGGGTGCTTGCCACTGAGTCTTATGGCCTGGGTTTGACCCCTGAGACCCACATGGTAACAGGAGGACTGACTCCTTGCAAGTTATCCTCTGATTTCCACAAGCAAGCTGTAGCATGCATACCCACGTGAATGCACATATATGCACACCTATACACACACAGACATAAATAAATACATTTTTAAAAAAGAGATTCTTTTTCTGTTATCCTCCTGCTACAATTCTTTCTGCTCCTTTTGCTTAGAGAACAAATCCCTTAGTCTGAGAGTCCCTTTTGTGACCTGCCCTTCTCTCTCAAGCTGTATCTCCCACTATCTCTGCCAGTTGCTCTGTTTCTGTAGTAGATTTGCCATGTCTGGGGCCACGTCTGTCTTTCACTAACAGAAAGTTTCACTGGCTTAGCTGTGGCACTGAACACCTTCTGTCCAGACATCCTGTTTCGGTTTGTATGAACAAAGGACCATCTGGATGTTAAAAAGAAGTAAGTAGAGCTGTTTGGCTCTGTGAGAGCCTTATAGAGCTAGAAGCTCATTCTGTACCAAGACCTAGCCATAGAGCTGGGGTTTTACATCTAAAGGGCTTTTCCTGAAGTTTCCCTCTTCTGGTTTCGGTTAATTATGTGCCTTGGTTGTACAGAAGACCAATTATAGATTCCTCCTTTAGCCACTAAAGGTAAATATAAAACAAACAGCAACAACCAAAAATCGGGGCTAAGGATATAGCTCTGTTGACAGAGTTGCATAGCAGCAGGCCTGAAATCATGGGTTCAAACCCCAGCACTGCATTAACCAGGCATGGAGGCATACACTTGTAATCCTAGCACTATGGAGGTGGAGATGGGAAAGAACCAAAGCAAGAAAAACAAAAACAAACAAACAAAAAACTAGTGGTCCGTTCCACTCCCGACCCCACACTGAGAAATACTCAAGTGCCTGTGCAGAGTGGTGTGGGGTGGCCAGGACTGATGAGGAGTTTCGATTGGCTGTGAAAACCAGCAGTCATTTCTCCATTTGCCACATGTTGCCACGCTTCACAGTTTCCGCCCCGGAGAGATGTATCAGCCTTTGACGTCTACCTTCCTGGCTGAGCAGCTCTATGTACCAGGAGAGCTTTCGCAGTTCTCAGGGGTGTGGGAGGCCAGGGTTGTGTATGAAAATACTGTTCTTTTCAGATCGAAAGGTAGAGTTTTTCTATTAAACAGCAGTTCCTAACCTCCAAACTAGCAAGGAGAGGTGACTATGAGGGAAGTGGCCAAGGGGGGAAGGGAATGTGCCACCAGCGGGTCTCTGATTTCCACTTCCCCAGTTCTGCTTGTCCTCCCAAGATAAACTAGAAAATAGAGCAGAGCTCTCTAGCCCCACCCAGGAGCAGCGGGCCACAACCCCGCCCCTCAGGCATTCCAGAAGCGTCCCAGGCTCTGACAGACTGAAGAAGCTCAAGTGGTGCTGCAGGGTCAGGTGACTGTCACCACAATGAACACACAACTCCTGAGCCAATCAGGAGGGTGAATGAGCAGCGCAAATTTCCTGCTTCTGAACCGAAGGCGGGTGCCTCCCAAGTGACTAGGGCATTCTGCAGGCTGCTGAGGGAGGGAAGGTGTGGGGGTATGTGTGTAAGATCAGCGCAAAGTACAGTCTGCGTTCCTCTATACATCCCACAGGTCGTCCACGTCAGCGCAGCCTTCTGCTAGCCACTTCCCTCTGAGTGTCACTGGTACTGAAGAGCTGTCCCACTGACTGTGGGACATGACTGACATTTACTGAACTCTTTCTTTCGTTGGAGATTCTCTATACTCTGTGTTAGAGAAGGGTGGAGACCTGGACTTTCATTCCAGAACAAGTCCAGGCAAATACCCTTCATGCTAGTCACTCGTTTGTTATTTATAGTGCCAAATATTTAATGAGTGTTTACTAAGTGACAGGTGATAGATGAGAACCTGGAACCCTCATCTACTCTTTCATCTTCCCGGAACAGGATGTTGGCCATACCACAAGACAACCCTGACGCAGAGGGAGGTTTGATCCCTAGAACCACATAGACCAGGTGTGGTGGTACAGGCTACAATCCCAACACTTAGGAAATGGAAACAGAAAGATCAGAAGTTCAAGGTAACCAACAGCTATATAGGAACTTCAAGGTCAGTCTGGATATATGAATGAAATATATATATATATGTATGTATATATATATATATATATATTGCATTTTCTGAATGAAATATATATATGTCGTATTTTTCTCTAGCATAGTCCTTGTTTCCCAGGCTACACCAACCAGGAGAAAATTCAGTGGGATAGCTCATCCCATCTTTCCCTCTCCAGACCGGTCTTCCTGGAACTCCTCAGTGATGGATAGCAGTTATTTTCTTTAAAAAAAAAAATGTTCTTTTATTTTATATATATGAGTATTTTACCTGCATTATTTCTGTGCAGCACAGGCCGCCTGGCACCCACAGAGGCCAGAAGAGGGCATCAGAGTCCCTGGAACCAGAGTTACAGACACTTGTGAACTGCAATGTGGGTACTGAGAATCCAGCCCAGACCCTCTGGGACAGCAGCCAGTGCTCTTAACTGCTGAGCCGTCTCTCCAGCCCCAACGTCTGTCATAGTCATTAGCCCTCCATCTCCCTATAGGAATATCCCCCTCCCCATCTTCTGTATGTGATCAAAAGCCCCTCCCCGCCCCTAGCTCATAATATACCTATAACCTAAGCTAGGCCCATTCCCCTCTCTGGGAAATCTCGGAAGAAGTTGTCCACTAGCTCCTGCTTCCTAGCGTTCCTCAAAGCTAACCTGATTCCTGTACTTCCTGTTTAGCACTGGTATCTTTTTTCTGTTACTATAGTGATTGTCTACAACTAAATGATTTATGAATAAAGACAGTATGTTAAGATGACAGTTCTGAAGGTTTAAGGGCAGTGTCTGTTCAGTTCCCTTGAGGCCACTGTACTGTAGGAGAACATGCAAGGGGCTGATATCATGATGCCAGAGGAAAGCCAGACAGTACTGTCTTAGGGTTTTATTGCTGTGAAGAGACACCATGACCGTGGCAATTCTTATAAAGGAAAACATTTCATTGGATTGACTTACAGTTCAAAGGTTTATTCCACTATGGTGGGAAGCATGGCATCACACAGGCAGACACGGTGCTGGAGAGGAAGCCGAGAGTCTACAACTGGATAGGCAGGCAGCAGCAAGAGAGAGTGACACTCAGCCTGGTTTGAGCTTCTAAAACCAAAAAGCCCCGACCCGGTGACATACTTCTTCCAACAAGGCCATGCCTCCTGATAGTGCCGCTTCCTATGGGCCTCTGGAGGCCATTTTCATTTAAGCCACCACGGTACCTCAGTGGTCAGGCTGAGACTTTTATAACAATTCACTTTTGTGGGAAATAACTCAAAGTCTTCCTTACTCTCATCTGAGAGCAGTGCCAGGACAACTTAAAGTCCTCTTAATACTCGTGGCTGGAGACATGGTTCAGTAGTCAGGAGCCCTGCCTGCTCATCCAGAGGACCTGAGCTTGGTTCCCCGCACCCACATGGAGGCTAACAACCATCTGTAACTCCATTTCCAGGCAATCTGATGTCCTCTTCTGAGCTGCACTCAAACACATACACATAAAATAACAAATAAATAAATGAATATTTTAGAGGACATCCTACTAAGCCCACCTCTTAAAAGTCCCAGCATTTCAATGACACCACACTAGGAGTCAGGCTTCCAAACCAGGAATCTTTGGGAAAGCTCATTCCATGCAAACCATGGTGCTTCGCCTTTAATTCTGTGAGGTATCCATAATCTTTGCGACAGCCTTTTAAGTTTTTTCTCTAAAAATGGTAGGAGTTGGTTTATGTGGCTCACCACAGAAGAGTCTTGACTAACATTCCCCAAAGCCTTACAGTCAATTATCCCAGAATAGCCTAACTACCACCATCCACAGAACATGGACCCCAACCCCCATGAAAGAAAACCCTGTTGCTCCCTGATTGCAATCACCTCCTTCAGCTTGCCAAAGACATGGGGGACCCTGACAGGATAGGTTGTGTCAACCTGAAAGGATTAAGAAGCACCAAGGTTAGTGCTATAAACTGGGGTCCTAGACAGCGATGGGGGGGGGCAATGGTGTGGGCATCATCTGGCTGCTTCGTGGCATCAGGAAGCAGTCTGCTCTGCTCTCCCTGCCTCGATGGACTACAACTTTTCTCTCTTAGACTTGGGCATTTGATCACAGCAATGTGAGTCAGACCAATATACTTTTGTCTACTTATGTTCAGTTGGCTCCAGGCTGAAGCGTCTGGGCAGCTCTCATCCCCGGGTCTCCTGTGGCAACACTGTCTCTACTTTGCGGTTTGCCTCAAGTAGGATGTCCTTCGGGAGTCAGGGTATTTCCACCTGAACTTCAAGGACCCCACACTGCAGCTGTGTAGGTTAGTATTTGTTTTAGCACTTTGGGACATCCCTTCAGGAGCTCAGCTGGGAAGTAATTCTAACTGGAGTTACACATGACATAGGACAAGGTCCTTAAGGAGAAAGGGAGGCAAATCCACACAGGCCCAATGCCACCTCACACCGTGGGAGAAAAAGAAAAATCATGGAGTGCAGCCATGACTCACTGGGTAAGTGTGAAACCAGAGTCTGGATCCCAGAGCCCACATAAAAAAGCTCATGTAGCTGCATATGCCCCTGCAATCCCAGTACAGTAGAGGGCAAAGACAGGAGAACCACCAGGGCTTCCTGGCTGCGACCCTAGCTTCAGGTTCAGTGAGAGATCCTTGCCTCAAGGGAATAAGATGGAGTTTGACAGAACAGGACACCAGATGTCTCTGGCCTCTGCACACATGCACACATAGGTATTCACAAAGTCTTAAAATACAAGAAGATGTGACTTGGTTACTGTTCTGTACTATGACAAAACACCAAGTCAACTTATCAAAGAAAGTCGATTTGGAGATTATAGTTTCTGATAGTTAGGGTGCCTCACCATCATGGCAGGGAGCAAGGCAGCAGGCAAACTGGCATGGACTGGAGCAATGGCTGAGAGCTTACATCTTGACCCATAAGCCAGAGGCAGGGAGAGACACTAGGAATGGCATGGGCTTTTGAGACATCAAAGCCTGCTCCCAGTAACACATTTCCTCCAACAAGTCCACACCTACTAATCCTTCCCAAAAAGTTCCACCAACCGGAGACAAAGAATTCAAATATACGAGCCCATGAGGGCCATTCTCATACAAACCACTGCAAGGTGGAAAAAAAAATCAGCAAAGGGAAATAAGTAGGTCCAGAGTATAAATAAAATAATATAAATAGTATAGTATAGTATGATATATATATATCATATACATAATATAAATAAATAACACCAAGAGTAAGCGAGGGACAACCTTCAAGAGCCCTTTCCCAATAAGGTCACATAGGACACACTAATTTCTCTAGCGTCAAATTGTAACAAAGTGTGGAGTATTGTCTTGCAGGGAAGCTCATCGAAAACTCTGTCCAAAGTATTTATTGGAAGCTGGTCCTATAGGTGTCCATTATCTGCATATACCACACTTGAAGGTTTCCAGAAAAAAAGCAGGGGTCACCATAAACCACACCGACAGCAGCTTAAGCACTGAAGGGCATTCTCATTAGAGGATCGAGGGAACTTTCCTAAAATCAACCAAGGACCAACTTCGTAAAATGTCCTTGGCGAGGGCCAGCATCGGGCCTGGAAGGTTAACACTCTTTCACAGGTGAATGAACTGTCTCCCTTTTACCCTTACAACTATTTGTTTTTTATAGGCTGGATTTTGCTTAAGCATTCCTGTAGAATGATATATTCATTAGTTTTTGTCAACTTAACACAAACTAGAGTCACCTGGCATGATAGTTTGAATGAGAACGTCTCCCATAGGCTCATATATTTGAATGCTTAGTCACCAGGGAGTGGCACTATCTGAAAAGACTGAAAGGGTTAGGAGGTGATTTTGTTGGAGGAAGTATGTCACTAGGCATGGGCTTTGAGGTTTTAAAAGCCCATGTGAAGCCCATGAGAAGAGTCTCTCTTTCAGCCTGTGGATCAGGATGTAGAACTCTCAGCTGCTTCTCCAGCATCATGTCTGCATGCCACCACACTCCCCACTATGAGAATAATGGACTAACCCTCTGAAACTGTAAGCAAGCCCTGATTAAATGTTTTCTGTTATAAGAGTTGCCTTGGTCGTGGGGTCTCCTCACAGCAATTGAACAGTGACTAGAGACCTGGGAAGAGGAATCCTCAACTGAAGAACTTCCTCCATCAGACTTGTCTGTGGACATGTCTTGATTGATGCTTGACATCGGAGGACCGTGTCTGTGGTAGGCAGTACCACTGCTGGGAAGGTGGTCCTGGGTTTTATAAGAAGGAATGCTGAGCAAGCCATGGAAAGCAAGCCAGCAAATACTGTTTCTCCTTCCTCTGTGGCCCCTGCTTCATTTCCTGCCCCCAGGTTTCTGCCTTGAGTCCCTGCCTTGGCTTCCCTCGGTAATGGACGGTAGAGTATAAAAATGAAACAAACTCTCTTTCCCCCAAGTTGCTTTTTGTCAGTGTTTTATCTCAGCAACAGACAGCAAACTAGAACAAGTAGTACAATGCAATTCTGTTCTCTGTATGAGCTGGTAGTTCTATCTACAGGCTGCTTGGGTACCCTCCATATTGCTGGTACTGTTCTGGTAAAAAGACGGGTTCATAACTAGTGCTGTGTGCCTTGAGACTTGTTACACTGGAATACTAAAATATTTAAAAGTTTGGATTATTTTCTTAAATATGATTTCTTTGGCCCAATTTCATAATTCTCCTCCCCCTTTCCTTCATTTCTACACATACATATCCAGTTGTATTTGTAAGTTCTCTGCTATGCACTGCTCTGTCTCCACTCCATCCAGCTGTCTCACAGAGCTTAGACTCCTGCTTTCCTTGATTCTCATCTCCCTGCTGATGCTTTGCCCTCAAGACCTGCATCCAGTTCTGATCTCTTCCCCACGTTCTTTACTTGCTATTCTAGAAGACTGCAGCTCTCACCCAAATACATACATTTCAAGAACCACCTTGACCATCAGCGTTCCTGAGATGGGTGGAGTCGCGTCCCATGGGAGCCCTCATTTTCTCATATGGCTGCACAGTGGGTTTACTCAGGCAGGCCAGCTGATTGCGGGGAAGAAGTCTTCTTTGGGTTCTCTGAGAATACATGTGATGTTATGGGGTCAGCTGCTGACTGAGTGGAAGAGTGTTAAAGGTAGAAAACTCGGGGTGAGACTGAAAGATAAAAGCTCCTTGGCCTCCTGCAAGGCCCTAGAGACCCTGTTATGAAGGCACAGCACATAGACATAGAGGAAGCAGATAATTAAGCAGGTGAGTCAACGCTTTATGGTAAGTGCTTGCTAGAGATGAGCAGGGTTGTATGGACACCAAGAAAAGAGCAACCCCTGGTAGGTAGGGCCAGAGGCAAGGAAGCCTTCTCTAGGAGGGTGCCATGAGGGTTCTGCTTTATTTTTAACTTAAATTACATGGTTAATATCGGCTCAGTGTGGAAAAGTCAGAGTGAGCTAGGAAGGAGTGCTGAAGGTAAATAAAAATACCTACAGAAATTGTTCTGCCTCTTGCCACGTAAGAGGGAGTTAAGAAAGAGATCAAAGCTGTAATAGTTCCCTTGTAGCTGGTGCGATCCTGGACTTGCCTGAAACTGCTGAAAGAGTGTTGTGCTGAAGTCAGCTCTCTGCAGACAGTGTAGGAACAAGTAGATCCAAGGCCCTGGTCATTAGAGGACCTGGCTTCGACCCCCACGTTATTGACAAAAGTAAGAACTTCTTGTTAGGGTGTGCCTTTACACCCTATCTTCTTCTTCATCATATCTACTTACAAACATTGAATGCGGGAGTACAGAGTACTAAAGTAAGTACAGATGAGCTATTCCTTCAAGTACCAATATCCCTATTATATGTCCCCAAGGTCTAGCATATTTTCTGAATTGAATTCCCAGTTCCTAAGAGGTCAGCTGCACTGTAAGCATGCAAATATTTGTTGAAGAATGAATGCATGGAAGAAGGGCTAGGGGTGCAGCTCAGGGGCAGAGAACCTGTCTGCCTACAAGCTAAAGGTTCTGTCTTTGATCTACAACAACAACAACACACACACAGGAAAGGGAGACCTGAAGCTGGCAGATGACACCGGGGCACTGACTGCTATAATCTCTGAGGGACAAACTGAGAGCAGGTATGTTATGAACTAGGAGACTTGTGGGAAAAGGCTAGTGCTCATAGCAAAGGGAGAAAGGAAACTTCCGAAAGTGGAAAAAAAAAAAACAGTCCAGAGTTCTTCAGGGAGGCCTCAGCTCTCTGTGCAGAGTGAGCACTAGGCTTAAGAAAGTCTGAAAATTTGTACCCCACTTTCAGTATCAGATTTACAGATTTACAGAGCAGAAAGCACGCACGTTGGTGGGGGTGGGGGAGGGCAGAGAGAAAAAGAGAGGGAGGGAGGGAGGGAGGGAGGGAAAGAGGGAGGAACAGAGAGACAGAGAAAGTCAGACCCAGAGATCTCATGGCAGCTGCATGTGCTAGCAGAGACCAAAGACAAAATCAAAAAACAAAAAAAGAGATTCAAAATGCACACCCACACCAGACATATCACTGAGTACATTTGCAGCCCATCCAGACAGTACTCTTTGGGTCCACACACCATACACATATCAGGAAATCATCTCTTCTCAGCCTTTGACCAGAGCATCGTCCAGAAGCTGTTTTTAAAAGATCATTGCTGAGTAATTGGCAATGTGGCTCTCGAGGCAAAATGCCTCCCTTCGCTATGTTGTGAATATGTCAAGAACCTGTTCGATGAGTGCTGGCACAGAGTACCCGGTCTGGGCTACAGACTGGATTTAGAGTTACAGGTTAGAGGAAAGGGCAGTATAAGGATGCTGGCGTCCACAGCAGGTCAGTGGAGAGCTTCCTGGCAGCCCTTCCTAGCACTCAGAGACTTAAAGACACCTCTGGTTACAATACCCAGGGCCAGCACACAAACAATATGTTACAGTTGCTGAGCAAACAATACAAAGTCAACACAGGAAAGGAAATACCGCAAAGGTTTTGCTCTGCTCAGAAGTCGCCAACACAAACGACAAGAGAAGGAAAAGCAAGACGGCATAGAGACAGGATCTGCACCTGTGCTCGGGTGAGTGCCAACATAGAACAGACACTATTCGACATCTAATTTTAATGTCATGGACCACTTTTCCCTGCACCGTCCTCTCTCATTTTCTCTTCACGATGCCTCTCCCAAAGGTTGGACCTGGGGCTGGGAATCTCTCTAATAGTCTCTTGGGTGTTGGGTTTGTCTTGGGTTGTGTAATTACATTTCTTTACTCCTTTCTCTTTCACTGGAGCTGACTTGTCCCCTCTTGCCATTATTGTTCCTTCTTTTCTATTTACATTTCCCCTTTCTATATTTTACTCTGCTGATCTAATACTCATGGCTGATTCCTATACTTATTAACAAATACCCTTTTTTTTTTTTTTTTTGAGACGAGTTCTTTCTACATCGCCCTGGCTGACCTGGAACTCACTATGTAGACCAGGATGAACTCAAACTCTCAAACTCACAAAGAACTGCGTTCCCCTCTCTCCCAAGAGCTGAGATTACTGGCATGTGCCATCCCACCCAGTGAATAACAAAAATATTTCAGTTCCTTTATTTTCCAGGTTATTTCAGGGGGCTAGAGAAATTGCTCAGTGGTTAAGAGCACAGGCTGCTTTTCTTAGTACCCACATGGTGGCTTGCAACTGTTTGTAACTCCAGTTCCACTAAGGGGATCAGACACCTTATTCTGGCCCCCACAGACACCAGGTACATATATGGTATATATGTATATACATACATACACACACATATATATCATATATGTACAGGCAAAATATTCATAAGTATAAAATAAAATAATAAAAATTTTAAAATAAAGTTATTGGAGTTGAAGGGTATGATTATTTTCAATTAACTATTGCTCTATTTTCAGCAGGCCTATGTATTAGCTATGGTTGCTTTGGGGTTTCTTTTTTCTATTTTTGGAGTGGTGCCTGATGTAAGCACATGGTCTAAGGGCTAAGCTACTGAGCTCCATTGTCAGTCCAGTAAAGAAGATGTATACCTCAATCCTACCATAACCTAATCCCACTTGAACAGCCCAAATACTTCAACTGAGAGAACGCAGAAGATCAAAACGTTTCAACCAAAACCATACAGCCAGATGTGCGTGTCTCACTGCAGAAATGCAAGAAATCTGAAACCTCCAAAAATTACCAGTTCCATGACAATGAGAATGAATTACATAAAAGTTCCAAAGATTGAAAAGAGGATGAGAATTTTTTTTGTTTGTTTTGTCTTTTGAGACAGGGTTTCTCTGTTGTAACTCTGGCTGTCCTGGAACTCACTCTGTAGACCAGGCTGGCCTCGAACTCACAGAGATCTCCCTGCCTCTCCTTCTCGAGTGCTGGGATTAAAGGCGTGCACCACCACCACCCAGCTGATTATAAGAATGTTAAGACAGTAAGAAAATGAATAAACTCCTGAATGAATTCAAAGGGACTATAAGTAAATAAATAGCTAAGTGAAATAGGAAAGCAACTCGGAATATGAAAGAGAATCAGTAGTGAGACCAGAAATCATGAAAGAATATAACTGAGATTTTGAAACTAAAATCTCAAAAAGTCACATAAAAACTAAATTAAAAATAAACCAAACTCAGTGGAAAATCCTACCAATAGAGTGGCTCAAGAGAAGTATCAAGGCTTGAAGATAAGAAAAATTAATTAAAACACTCAGACAAAGACAAACGTAAAGTAATAAGGAAGCATAACCCGTGACTGGAAAAATGGCTCGCGGGTTAAGAGTGCTTGCGGCTCTTCCAGAGGACTCAGGTTTGGGTCCCAGCACCCAAATCAGGCAGCTCACAACTACCTGTAAGTCCTATTCCAGGAGTAACACACACACACACACCACAGAACCTACATTCTGCTCAGTAGCCCAGAGGTTTCTTTAAAATGTACCACATTTTAGGACACAAAACAGGTCATGGTGAATATCAGAAAATTTAAATAACTACTGTCTTCTGTCTGCTTATTATGCAATGAAACTATAAATCAACACTAAGAGAAAATAAAAACAGAACAACACTGCTGTGAATATTTGTATAGGTAAATATTTAATTCTGTTAGGTATGTGCATAGGTACAGAGTGATGTGATCACTCTGTATTTAGCGTTTTTGAGAAATAACCAAAGTGTTTTCCAAAACGTCTACCCACTTTACATCCTAAACTGTGCATGAGGGAACTGGGTTTAGTCTATTTGCGTTTTGTTTTCGTTCGCTTTGTTTATATTTTCTGTGACTGGTTCTGTGCATCAATACAACTTGGTTCACATTCTAGCAACAGTTTATGTAAATTGTGAACATTCTGTATAATATTTCTTTTTCTACAGATGTTTGTTTCTTCTGAGGCTTTAGAGGATTTAAGGCTCATTTATTTCCCCCTTGCCTTTACTACTATTTGAAGTCCATCGGGGATCTCAGTCAAAATCCTGGAGGAACTCATCAGAGCTGTAATCCTGGGCCTGACCTGCAGGTTAGACTCTTCAGTACAAGAAGATTTAATACCTTTTTATTTTTTTTCTTGCCTCCATCTGTTTAGAGTTTTGATCTCTTGCCTGCTGGCTTAGGACTCAGCAAATGCCTTGATAGACTAGTAGGGTGCCACATCTGCCTCCATTCTCAGTGCTTGTCATTTTGCTGTTCTCCTAGCCCTCCAATCATGGTTCTCAGGCTAGCCCTCAACTCTACATTCTGTTTCTGTTGCCTCTAAAACTATTAAAATCTCTCAGAGTTACACTTTCCCCTGTGCCCTTGAGATTCTTCCTTGTAATTCAGCAAGTGTTCCATGGAGGAACATAGTGAAGACTGCTACCTTGATGTAATGCCTTTCTCTCTCTTCTTCATTTTCAGCCCCTCAAGTCTTGGATGCTTTGGTTCTGCCTGATGCCTTCAAAGAGTTGTTGCTGTTGCTGTTTTAATATAATTGGATGGCCAAACTCAGTAGGAGATCTGCTATAAAGCCAGCTAGTCTGTTGGAGCTGGAAGCAGATGCCCAACAGGTGATAATTTAATGAAACTCCCACGCGATGCTGAATACACACAGAATGCTGTCAGTGGAGATGTAGGCTGTTTTCTGCGTGGCTCCCTTACAGAGCCACATGCTGGGTGGGAATTTGTTCTTTCACCATTTTTGTCTTGTTGTGAAGCACTGTGGAGTGCTTGCTCTCAGAAGTTGCCAGCATTTTGGTACTTATTTAGAAGGAATAACATCTTTTTAGTATAAGAACATAGCCCTCTTTTTCCTCAGTTGCCTCTGACCGTTCAAACAGCATCAGTTCATTGTTTCAGTCTCATAGACACAAAACACAAAGTTGGACCCTCTGATATCAAAAAGAAAAAAATTAATCAGGTAATTCTAACATTAAAACGTTATCCTCTAAATCAGTGGTTCTCAACCTTCCTCATGCTGTGATCCTTTAACACATGCTGCAATGATCCCCAACCATAAAATTATTTTTGTTGCTACTTCATAACTGTAATTTTGCTACTGTTATGAATTATAATATAAATATCTGATATGCAGATGGTCTTAGGTGACCCCTGTGAAAGGATCATTTAACCTCTCAAGGGGCTGTAACTGGAAGATTGAGAACCACTGCTCTAAATGAAAACATCAAAGTCTAAATCATCTCATTCCATTCTTACAGAATATCAACACTGTACTGATGGTCCTTGTATGAGAAATACTGTACCTATAAGGTATTTGACATATAAAGTGAAATTTGGCATTTATGTTACTTAACATTTTTAGAATTAAAAAAATATGTATGTGTCTATGTCTGTGTGCCACATGTATCCAGGCACATGTGCCCATGATACAGAATAGGGCATTGGATCGCGTTAAAGGTGTTAAAGGTGTCTGTACTCTGCCCAATATAGGTTCTAAGAACTGAACCCAGATCTCTGCAAGAGTAGTAAGCATGCATAACAGTTGAGCTCCTGGTTGTTTTGATTTTTCTGATAATAAAATTGTGTAAGCTTTCTCTAGAGAGAAGAGATGTAACATTGTAAAATACGGAACAGGAGAGTATTCCTGATACAAATGACCACTGAGACAGTCTGGAAAACTGACCTCAGCGTATACCTGGTGTAAGTGGACTCAGAATCCTGGTGTAAAGGATCAGAGAGAGTGTCTGATAAGATACCAGCAATACACATTGGGAGCCAGATTGGAGAGGCAGATAGTCCCTGAGCACACCACAAGTCACTTGGCAATCCCAGGAATGGTGCTCTCCTCCACAATAACTCCATTTCTTCCTGCAGAAATAAATTACCCCTTCACCTCCTCAGATGGAAACAAAAGCAATGAAGATCTGGACAGTTTTCAAGGGGCACTCTCAGAAGGGCACACATTTCTGTGGTTGTACTGTTTCAAGGTCCAGAGACCAAGCACATGGCTGCATTTTTGTTGATTTTTTTCTTATACTGTTTACTTATTCTTTCATAATTTCATGCAAACATACAATGCATTTTTATTATATTCATCCCCCACGTGTCCCTCCTAACTTCATATCCTCCTTTTTTTCCATACGGAATCCAATGTGTGCTGTCTAGGCTGAAGTTCGGGTGTTTTGTTTTGTTTTTTAAACCACTCAGAATTGAATACAAAGGGAAGTTGAACAGATTTTTTTGGGGGGGGTGAGGGCAAAATACAGCCACATTCTTTACCAAAACATCACAAGAACAGTCTCTAGATCACACATAAATATTTTTCTTCTGTGAAACCTCTTGATCCAGACCTCCACAGTTCAAGTCACCCTCAACACCACTGCCTTCCATGATCTTTCTACTAGGGCCCATTAAGCTCCACTTAAAGCTTCAGCCAATTTTCTAATCCGAAGTTCCCAAGTCCACATTCCTCCAAATAACAGTGCAGTCAGGCCTATCACAGCAATACCCTACTCCTGGTAGCAACTTCATTTGGAATGTGGTGGTTAGGATGAAAACAGTCCCCACAGGTCCATAGGAGTGGCACTATTAGGAGGTGTGGCATTTGGGGTTTCAGAAGCTCAAGCTTCTGAAGCCAGGCCCAGTGTCACTCTCTCTTCCTGCTGCCTACTGACCAGATGTAGAACTCTTCGCTACCTCTCCAGCACCCTGTCTGCCTGCACGCTGCATCCATTATGGACTAAACTTCTGAGCTGCAACCCAGCCCCAGTTAAATGTGTTTCTTTATAAAAGTTGCTATGGTCATGGTCTCTTCACAGCAATAGAAACCCTAACTAAGACAGGGTTTTATGAAAAATAGCAAAAAGAGTGCTGAAGAAAATAATTAGAACACCCCAAAGACAATGGGTGGGGGCTTCTCAAAGAAGAGTTTTAAGTGACCTCATGGTGACTGCCTATAAAACTCTGAGAGCTTTCTGGGATGTTATTACTCAATGGGTCTCTAAGGGACATGTCCCTCCTCTACTTCTGTTCCCCTATTCCATTATTAAGATTGTAGAACAGTGCCAGATGTGCCTTGGATGAGATTACAATCTGGTAACACAAAAGCAAGAGTCACTAGGGATGCATAAACGGTTTAGGACATGCCCGTTTCCGGTTAATGGGGTTTCTGGTGAAATTCCTACAAGACTGCAGGTTTGTTGCTGGGAAGGCCTTAAGCAGCTGCTAATCGCGTCGGGATTCTTGCTTTCTCGAGTGACTAGAGACTTCACGACAACTCTGGAGAGGCCCGGCTCTTCATGGCGGATGCGGTAGACTGAATGAGCAACCCTCACCCCGGTTGTAAAAATACTCACCATAACGGTACATCACACAGCAGTACAGCGTCATGCTATGTGGATGGCACACTTACTACTAGGACTTGGGCAAGATGCTTAGTTTGGCTGCTGTGGTGTAAGCAAGAAGCAGAGATTTGAACCGCATGTGTGGCTATGTGTGCATGGTGCCAGTACCCCGGCATTTCTACTCTTCTGAGAACATGCTGGAGGAAGCCCATTCTTCTGAGGATGAGAAATGAGCAAATGGACCACAGACCCAGCTGACACGCAGAGCACCTGAGGAAGAGTACACTTTCACTGGTAAACTACAGAGCTGCAGGGTGGGTTGTCAGGTAAAATCTCTGTGTCCTGAGGTAAAACCAATTCTTGTAGGGTAAGAAGATAAGAAGTTGCCACACTCATATCTAGGAACGTAAAGCAAGTTAGCAGGCAAGAGACATGGGTGTGCATCTGAGTCACTCTCTTATGATGGGTTTAATTTGAGGGTTCTTTTCTCCTTAATTACACGAAACTTCTGAGAGCACTTCTTCGTGTAGAGCCTTGCATGAAAATAGTCTAGGGTGAAAACTGTGTGTAGACAGCAGCCTCCTTCCTGAGGCTGGTGTCCAGGGGTTCTGGCTCGTTACTACCAGGAAGGGTCACAACCCACAGTCAAGTCTTTTACACGGGTTCTAAATGTATACACACACACACACACACACACACACACACACACAGCAGCTGAGATGAACTTATAGTACTAGGAAGAATTTTCTATTATATCAAAAAAAAATTTAGGCACTGGGTAGGGGATTAGTGGGAATACTAGTAACACTTGATTGAGAAGAATCTATGGTAAAAGCCACACACATCAGTAAGTTACATGTATATTGAAAAAGAATTACATAGACTTCACACTATTAATTCCAAGGTGCATACCTCTCCGATTTTCAGATGCATTAACGTATCCCAGGGAATGTGCAAAACTGCATATTCCAGCTGGGTGTGGAGGTACACACCTGTAATCCCAGCATTATGGTGTTGGAGGCAGGGGAATCAGTAGTTCGAGTTTGTATGTCTTTCCGTATCTAGTGTGAAGCTACCCTGGGCTGCAGGAGGCATTCCTAGAATAACACTCTGCACTTCCAACTAAGCCAGTCCACACATTGATGGACTGCTTTGCCTTTAGGCTAGGTCATTAGAAATCCCAGATCGTTTTACACAGGCTCTAAATGTACGCGTGCACGTGTGCACGCGCACACACACACACACACACACACACACACACACACACACACACGCGCGCCCTTTTTAACAGATTGATCTTGAACTTGCAATCCTCTTACCTCAGCTTCCTGAGTGCTGAAATCCAAGCATGTACTACCATACCCAGGCCCCAATATCCTATGAATGCAGAAACAGCTCCCCTCAAAACAGGCTTCACTAAATATAAGCCTCCTGAATTATTCTTCCCATTTTCACCATCCAAATAACTTCTCATGCTTAAGAAAGGTGCACCCTGCTGAGGATGCCACGTACTTCACACCTACTAGGAGGCCTCAAGCCTGATCTGACCTGAAAGCCTCCTCACTGGAGACTAGTTTGCATAGTACTGGAAGGAACTATTCAAGCCACCAAGAGAAGGCTAAACCTACTACTGTCACTTTCCTAAGTCAGCCCTGGGAGACCTATTGCCCTCTTCTGGACTCTACAGGCACCTGCATACATGTAGTGCACATCAACTACTGCAGGCAGTCAGATATATGTGTAAATAAATAAATAAATACGCTCAAAGGACTTAGGAGAGAAATTGGATCAATTTGTGTATGTTTAACTGTATCAGAAATTATCAACGTGTTTCCAGAATTGTTGTGCCATTTTGCACCTTACACTGGCAATGTAGCAGGGTCCTAATTGCTCAGGGCCATTTTCATGCAAGTCTGAGTAACATTCCATCTGGATCACACAGGCCTCTGAATGTGATCCCTTCAAACAGGCCTTTAGATGTGATCCCTTCCTAGCTACCATATAGGCCTTTCAATGTGATCCTTTGCTAGAGCAGCCATGCTGCTGGACTAAAAGACTAAATGTTCTTCTACACCATCCTTTTATCTTAAGATGATGCCTAGCCTTGGATGCAGAAGAATTCCTGTTTTCTAATTAAATCTGTTAGCCTATGTCTTTTTATTTAAAAAAATTGAGAACATTAATATTGGGAGTTATCAATGAGCAGTTTTTATTGATTCCTGTTATTTTGTTTTAATGGTATGGGTTTCCCACCATCTTTTGATTTGCTGGTCTGGGATTATATATTCCTTGTGTTTTCTTAGGTGTGGTTCCTTTTAGTGCTTTCTATAGAGCTGGACTGGTAGGTAGATACTGCTTAAATTTGGTTTTATCCATCTATTGACATTGAAAGTTTTGCCAAATAAACTAGTCTGGGCTGGCATCTGTGCTCTCTTAGAGTTCGTAGAACATTTGTCTAGGCCCTCCTGGCTTTTAGAGTCTCCGTCGGAAAGTGAGGCATTATTCTAACAGGTCTTCATTTATATGTTACTGGATCTTTTCCCTTTGCAGTTTTTAATATTCTTTTTTGTTTAATGTTTTGATTATTATGTGTTATGGGAATTTCTCTTCTGGTCCAGTCTATTTGGTGTTCTGCATGCTTCTTGTACTTTGACAGACATCTTCGTCTTTAAGTTAGGGGAATTTTCTTCTACAATTTTGTTGAAGATATTTTCTGTGTCTTTGATCTGGGATTCTCCTTCCTGTATTTCTATTATTCTTAGGTTTGGTCTTTTTCATAGTGTCACAGATTTTTCTGGCTGTTTTGTACTGTTTTTTTTCATTATTATTTAGCATTTCCTTTGACTGATGTTTTCATTTCTTCTACTGTGTCTTCAATGGCTGAAATTCTTTCTTCTACCTTTTGTATTCTGTTGGTGAGGCTTACCTCTGAGGGGTTTTTTTCCTAACTTTTTCATTACCAGGTTTATCTCAGTTTGGGTGTTCTTTATGATTCTATTCTACTTTCATGTCTCGAACTGTTATCATTATTTCATTCCACTGTTTGTGTTTTCACAGACTTCATTAAGGGATTATTCATATCTTATTTAGGGTCCTGGAACATAGTAATAATTACTACCTAAAGGTCCTTGTCTTGTGTTTTAGTTATATTGCATTTCTCAGGACCTACTGTGGTAGGGTTACTGGGTTCTGGTGAAGGCATATTGTCTTGGCAGTTAACTGTTGCATTTTTATGCTGGTGTCTAGGCATCTGGGGAAAGGATGGTTGGTGTGATCTAGGTATTGATATCTGGTCTTGATTGTGTTGGGTGCATGTTTGACTCCTTGTATCCTGTTCCCCTCTTTGGATCTTAGGAAAGTATGAATGGATTGCCTGGTAAGGAGTGCTTGAGTCCCTGCCCTGTGTGGCCACTGGGTTTCCATGTAGAGAATATTTGTCAAAGTTAGTTACTTTCAAAGAAAAAAAATGCCAGGCATAGGTACAGGACTTTAATCTCAGCACTCAGGAGAAAGAGGCAGGTGGATCTGTGAGTTCAAGGCCAGCTTGGTCTACAGAATGAGTTCCAGAACAGCCAGGACTACATAGAGAAACCTGTCTCAGAAAGGAAGGAAGAAAAGAAGGAAGGAAGGAGAGCAGAGTGAGATAATGTTACACACGCACTATAAAGACTTAAATTTAAAAAGATGAAGAGTGACCAAACACTGGCAAGGATAAGAACTACTGGAACAGCTGCACAGCACTATGGGCATGTTATACGGTCCAGCCACTTTGGAAAAATGATTAGCAGATTATCATAAACTTAAACATACATCTACATAAGAACCATGTATTCTTTATCTGGGTACTTAACAAAGAGAAACACAAATATATTTCTATATGAATACTTGTGCATGAGTATTTATAATAGTTACATCACAAATGTGCATCAATGGGTGAATGGAAAAATAAATATGGCACATATGTAACAGAATACCACCTAATAGTAGAAAGAAATGAAGTATCACTACATATAGCAACATGCATGGGTTCAAAAAAATTAGCAAAAGAAGCTACACAGAAAAGCATGTACTCTGTGATTAACTTGTTAAAGATTCTAGAAATTTTGCATCAGTAAGTTGTGACAGGAAACAAAATTTACCAAAAAGACCAGGCCCAGTGGGACAAGCCTTTAATTCCAGCACTCTGGAGGCACACGCAAGTGAATCTCTTTGAGCTTAAGGCCAGCCTGCTGCTCTACATAGTAAAGACCTTGTGTCAAGGAAAACAAAAAATAGCAAGAAAGATAGAACAGAAAAAGACTGACCACAGGGCACCTGAAGACACACTTGGGATTGCTGTGTTGCACTTTTTATTTATTTGAAGTGTGTGTGCATGTGTGTGTGTGTGTGTGTGTGTGTGTGTGTGTATGGTGAGGTATGTAACAGGAGGTCAGAGGACAACTGGCAGGAATCTGTTCTCTCATTTTAAGATGTGGGTCCCAGGAATCAAACTCAGGTAGACAGGGTAGGCAGCAAGTGCCTTTACCTGCTAAGCCATCTTATCAACCCCAAATTCTCTGTATTTTAACTGTAGTGTGTGCCTTTACTAAAATTTACCCAAAGATATATCTTCAACAGTTACAATACTATGTACTGCATTAACTTTAGAAACACCAATTTATATTTCTCCCCTCCATCCTCAGGAGAAGAACTCTGTTTTTATTTGGAGTGACAGCATACTTCCCTTGCAGCTTGGGGTGGCTGTTGGAAATGGTCTGATCTGTGACATGCAAACAGGAATCCCTTGTGGGGCTTCCGCTCTTGGATGAGGATAAATTCTGGTAGCCATATAATGCTTTTGCCTGTTCCCTTTTCCTTACCAGAAATAAATAATTGGTGCTGGAGTTGCCATCCTGAGATTGTGATGTGACAAGCAGGATGTCATTTAGGAAGGAGGGAAAGGACAGAGCACAAACCCACATCTTTGTAGGGCTATTGTGCCGTGGAGAAAAATAAACCCCTTACTTAGTCACTGCATGAAAGGCTCTTGCTATTTACAACCAGACATGATGTCAAAGACTCAATCTCTCTCTTTTAATGGATTGAGTATGCAGTTTCTAAATCTCAGATCCGTCGTACAGACCTTTTAGACCAAGCTTGTTTTAGATCTTTATTGTTCAGAGCAGCCCTGGTTCAGGACACTTCATTGCAGGCTTCTTTTCCTGGCCTGGACTCATGACCAGCTGTTATGCCTGGTCCCCACTTCCTTTCACTTTCCCAAGACACTCAGAGCCAGGTTCAGAGCCCCTATCTGTCACCATGACATGCTCTGCTGACCTAAAACTGGCAGGCTTCCTTTTCTGCCCTTCAAGTTATTATCCCAGTCAGCTGCTTCTGAGTCACAACTGTTTTCTTTTTCCAAAATGGAAAGATTTGCTTGTCATTTGCCTGAGTATAAATGGAATGATCCCTATTAGACTTTTCCATCGCTGTTCTTTTATGGGTTCTTCATCCATCAGAGCACTTATCTGTTTTTATAAATAAATAAAGAATATGCATTATCACTAATGTGTCTCCCTACCCAAATAGCTGTTAAGCTCTAGAAGAACAAGAACCATAACTGTTTTGGTCACATTCTTATTAATCACTCCATGCAGGTGCCATGAGATACTCCCTAACTTCTAAACAAATAAATGCATGAAAAAACATTTACATCATCTACAGATAGCAAGCAGATTCCCAATTCATTAGATTAGATTAATAACCTTCTTCACGCCATGATCACTTTGTGAAAAATTTACAAAACCATGAAGACTGTCTCCATTACCATATGCACCAGCTGAGTTAAAATGTTTTTTTTACAGGCTGTTAAGAATTACTTTTTATCTGATGCTAGTTTTCTGGCAACTCCCTTATATTAATTATAGTCTATCACTTATGTTTTTTGAGTGAATAACTGGTCAACTGGCTTGAGCTTTCTTATCTCCTTTCTCTAGTTTCAAAATAATTTATTCTCCGGGGATGCTTCCTAATCTCTGAATTTAAAGTGGGAAGCAAGGCTGTCCCTGTGTTCCCAGCACAGTCTAGGACCTTGCTTCCCCAACTCTCTCCATCCGTAGCAACAGAACTCTCTTCCTTTCCATTTGTTTCTTTCCTTTCATCCTTGAGTTTTTATTTAATCATCCAACAAACACATTAAATGCTTACTAATCACCTGAACATTGTTAGGCTCTTAGTCAAGGAGCAAATGATCAAAGACCTTACATACAAATAAAGGGACACCAGAAACAAAGATAAAAACAGTATGTGTAGCATTTAAAGTCTAAGGAGAGAAATAAAGCAGAAAAAGAGCATATGAAGTCAGGCTGTAAGAGTTTCAATTTTAATAAGGTAGGTACCTCATTGGGAAGGTAGTAAAACTGAATACAGGGAAAGGACACATCTGGTGGATATCCAGATGTTATATACCCTCTTCTCTAAATCTATATGTAGACATACAGTATCCCAGAACGTAACTAGCCATATTTGGAGATAAGATCTTCCAGGAGGTAATTACGTTAAAATGAAGCCCAGCTGTAGTGTGGAGTTCTAATCCAGTATGGCTGGGAATCCTACGCCCTCTTTGGCCTCCATAGGCACTGTGCTCACGTGCACAAGCCTGTGCTCAGAAAACCACACACACACACAATTAAAAAGAATTAAAGTAAAAAAAATACATTTAAAAATTATTAATTTTTCATACAATATATATTTTATGGTACAACTTCATGTTCTTTCTCTTTAAAACAAAAAACAAAAACGGGGAAAACCAACCAAAAATCAAAGCAGACAAGCAACTGAAAAAAAAAAATTAATAAGACAAAAAACCACCGAAACAAAACAAAAAGCATACAAATGTTTTAACCAACTAACTACTCCAAGGCATGGGGCCTGCCCTGGAGTGTGGCTGATACAACCAGTGAGATTCTGTTGGAGAAATCTAATTTCCCCTTTTCCAGCAGGTATCAGTTGCAAATAGCTTCTTGGTTAGGGCTGGGACTTTGTGTTCATTCCCCTAGTCAGTGCTGTAAGTTTGTCTGTTTTGAGCCTGTGTGTGTGTTTTGCAGCTGTCACAGTCTCTGAGTCCATGTATGCAAAAGCGGCACAAACGTTATGGGAGTAACCAACTACTTTTTTTAATTGGATTTAAGGCCCACTCTATGAGATAGAACCCATAGCTAAGGCTGCTGAAGTGTCCAAGAACCTGAGACTAGATAGGTTACACACCTAGGGGCAAACCTATTATTCTGCTATAGGAACACAGCAATAAAATGACTCCTAATGACACATGGCTATATCCATAGAATAGAGCACTATTCAACCCTCATCAGGGGTGCTTCTTACAGTATGTGGCAATTAACAAAGAGATCCACAACTGAACAATGTGCAGAGTTAGAGACTTCGGAGCACTCAGCCTTAAATAGGATTGTCTGTATCAAACTCCTCCCCTCAAGGCTCAGAATTCTATGCAGAAGAAGAGGTGGAAAGATTGTCAGAGCCAGAGGTGGCTGATAACTCCAAGGAAACAGTTTTCTCCAGACACAACAGAACTGGTACACGTATGAACTTAAAGTAAAATCTTTAAAAATAGAGAAAAGGGGTTCATATGACTAGAGGAAAGTCCATGTGAAGAGCAAGAGAGTGGCCACCTACAAACCAAAAAGGGGCCTCAGAAGAACACAATCCTGATGGCTCCTGATGGTGGGCTTCTAGCCTCTAAAACGGCCTGAAAATATATGCTCTGGGGGATTTGCTATGACCACCCTAAAGAACTCATATACACCACTAGATAGGTAGGTCTTTGGTTTTCATCCTGACCAAAACAGGGGGTCATTTGAGGGTCATATCCTTCCCTACAGGGAAGCAGGAAAACCAGTGACAAAGTATTTCATAGAAGAAAGACTGAGTTACAAAGTCGAAGAGTTCTAAATTCTGGGAGGAGTTGAGGGTACTAATACCCAGCGCAGTGTGTGAAATGGAAGGAAAACAGGGCTTTAGAGATTTGTTGTACAGAAGAGAATAGAAATGGGATAAGAGCTAAAGCGAGAAGTGAGTTTGAACGGTTTGGGGCTGGGAGGAAACTGAGTGTGCTTGGGCGCAGATGTAGAGCAGTGTGCACAAACTGCCTACATCTTTAAAACTCTTACCAGTGCTGTGGTTGTTTTTCTGAATACACTGCTGAAGGATGCAACTTCTTAACTGTCCCACACATCCGCTCAGAAATCTTCAAGGTGTTCTCAACTGCCTTAAGAGATTTTTAGATGTTTTAGCTAAACATTCAGACCTTCTCCGCTATGGCCATTTGTAGTTTTATCTCTCCAGAGGACAGTGTAAAGCACGCCAGACCAATCAAAAGACGTGAGATAAAGTCACATTTCTGTGACTGTGACCTTGAGCAGATTACTTAAGTGCGCCCGGCCTGGGCTCCTGGGTCATCTGTTCTACAGGTCACCGTCATCTCTACCAAAGCTGTGATTGTAATTCTTACTGCCGTCCTGGCCACTAACTGGACAACTCCTGAACTCGTCTTTTCCACTTCTAAGGACGTGACGCGAGCGGTCACTTCCCCCGACCCCTCTTCTTCCCGAATAGATCGGCTTGGAAAGAGCGAAAGCATCTGTCCCTTTAAGGTCGGCCGCCTCCCGGCCACCAGGGACTCGCCACCCACTCTTCCTTTCACTGGGGACGGTCGTCTTCACACTCAGAATCGGCCACGTACTTAGTGGCGCTTCCAACCAATCAAGACGCAGTTACCGCCGGCCTTTGAGGGGCATCCGCTGGCGCCAATGGTCTCCAAGTCTGCTTCAGCGCCTCACTTCGAGGGGCGAGGCCGATCACAGAGCGGGCCAATCCGTTCCGGAGAAGGCGTTCGGGAACTGGAAGTGTTCACCAATGAACTAAGAACACTCCGGGGAGGGGCATTTCTCATTGGCCATCGCTTCCGGAAAAGGGCCGGACGTCCAACCGCAACACTACAATTTGATTGGTAGGTCTGATGTTGACACCCGGGAACGCATCTGCCTGGCTCGGAGTGGCAGGGTGCGCAGCCAATCGCAGGGCAGACGCGCGGGACGCTCGCTCAATGGGCGATGTCCGCTCAAGGCTGTCACTCAGGTGGCGGAGGCTGAGACGTGGCCGGGCAGCCGTGCTGCTGCGGCGCGAGGTCGGGAGGCGGCGGGGTCCGTGGCGCGCGCTCGCTCGCACTGCTCCGAGGCTCCGAGCGGCGGGACGGGCGGGCGCCGACGGCCGAGTCTCCATGCTCGCGCGTGGGGCGGGCCGCTGATGGAGCGCGCCACCCGGCCCGGGCCGCGCGCGCTGCCGCCGCCGCCGCTGCTGCTCCTGCTCCTGGGCTGCGCGGCGGGGATCTCGGCGGCCGCGCGCGCCCGCAGCCTGCCGGCGCCCACGGCGGACGCGGCGTTCGGCTTGGGGGCAGCGGCCGCCCCGACGTCGGCCGCGCGGGTGCCTGCGGTGGCTACGGCCGAAGTGACCGTGGAGGACGCCGAGGCGCTGCCGGCTACCGCCGGCGATCAGGAGTCACGCGCGACCGAGCCCGACGATGACGCGGAGCTGCGGCCGCACGGCAGGTGAGTGGTTGCGGACCGGGTCAGGGCACCTCTCGCTGGGATGCGAGTGACAGCGGACAAGCAGAAAGCCGCGACGCCTTCCCGCCCTGCTCCGAGCTCCTGCCTGGCCCTGGCTGGGGGAAGGCAACAGCATCCTCAAAGGAAGATGAAGGATGCTCGGAGGACCCAGCGCCTGGCTTAGAGAGGAAAGTCTTTTCCCTGCTTTCATTGTTTTCGGGCTTTAGTCATCCTCCGGGTCCACTTTACACTACCACTCCCAAATGTGTGACTCGTCCTATCCGGATACGGTTGAAACAGCTGTTTTGAGAAAGGACTTTCAAAAAAGATGTCTACATTTTTTTTTTTTTTTTGAAAACAAGTCCGTTGTGGCTCCTGGTCAAGGGCTTTGATTTTCTGTTTCTCTAATTGAGAGCTGCAGGAACACCTGCATCAGAATTGCCTGGGGGGATGCTGGTTAAATGGACAGTTTCTAGGCTCCTCCCCGGTTTTAGTAAACCAGACTTTTTTCTGGGTTAAGATCCTGAATCTGCGTGTTGGACAAGCACCCCTGACAGCTCTTGAACACACTATAGTTTAAGCGCTGTGGTTAGGTTCTTGTATACTGGCAGTTCTTTGATATTTAAAGGGGATTATCATAGTTTATTTTAGTTGCGTTTCTTAGCCTTATAAGCATGCAAACTCAAGAGACACGTTTTGAAGCAATTTTCAAAGTCTGCATGGGATGCAAAACACTTTAATGACAAAATATTTTGCAGACAGCACGTGTGGAGAAGATGGCTCTATTTAACAAAAGGAATGATAAAAGAGCATTAGTTAAATTAAACCAGAGAGAGCCAGATCTAAATTAGAAAGTACTTTAAGTTTATAATATAGTAGTTACTAAGTTATAACAAGTATCAGAACCTTGATCTATGTACCCAGTGACTACTAGAAATAGACTAAGTCCTACAATTCTCTATCCACCATTTGAGTGCTTATATTTAAAAGTTTTTATGTAGTAAATAACACAGTTTTCATACATTTGCTAATGTATGGACTCTCCTGGATGAGTGAAGCAGCTATCCAGAGTATATTAGCTTAAGTAGAGTGAAATGTTTTGTTCTCCTTGGAACACACACCTGCAGCAACAGGTCCTTACTAAGTGATTTGCTGGGGTTACAGCTGTTGAGCAGGTAGCCCCTGCCCTTTGCAGTGGGGAGGGTGAGTGTGGAGTCCAGCAGTCAGGACAGAACAGGACATCTTATTGCAGGGCGGAAGTAGCACAAATGAAGTGTCATGGGTATTCCAAGGTTTTTGTGGTGTTCTCTGGGTAGGTAGGGCAATGGGTGAAGTGGGTTTATAGATAAGAAATGACTCTGACAGTATGATTCGGTTCTTGAAATTGGGTAGAATTCTGATAGATGGTGGGCTCAAGGCAGCAGGAGTCATAGGGGCTGGAAATTAATGTTGAGCCCATTTTGCCTTGTGTGTGTGTGTGTGTTGTGTGTGTGTGTGTGTGTGTGTGTGTGTGTGTACACATGTACACCTACCCTAACAAAATCATCACTTGGAAACACGTTAGACCCAGAATCAGGGAGCACTCACCTTACTGACCAAGCACCTGCATTGTAGTAGTGCACATTAGTTTGAGAAACATTATCTTGAATGGCAAGCCCGAACAGAAGTTATGCTGAAACATTTCTCTAATAACAAGGTTTACTGAAACTTGTGGTAAGGACAAGAGAATTTTCAGCGGTTCGGTATTATATGCCATTACATGGGACTAATATGAGAGATAGTTGAGGCAAAAATCTTAGTTCTTGGCAAGTAAATCGGTTCTTCTTCTCTTGGTCCACCTGTATAAAGATCGAGAGTTGGTGGCCAGAAGATGACAGCAAACATAGGAACATCAAGAGGTTTAGGGGATCCAGGAAGGAAAGGTGCAGGACATCCAGACTGATGCTTGTCAAGAAGGTGAGGATGAATGACTTGGGCTAGAGGGGAGACAGGACAGGTAGCTGCAGTTATAAAATGCCTTTACCTTACAGAGAGACAGACAGCTGACTGGGTTACAGTATAGGACTGAGTCTGGGAAGAGGTAGGTTTGATGAAGAGCACACTTAACAGTATAGCTAAAATAGGGAGTTACATTCCAAAAATACAAGGATTACTCCTTTTCTACCCAGCTCCCCCCTTTCTTCACTGACAGTCTAGGAGGAGGTAGCCTGTATAGACAGGTTGAAAAATGAAAAGAATAAAGGGAAAGCATTGCTAGGTGGCTTGTAATTATAATCCAGCATCTGGGAGGCTAGGTTAGGAGGCTTGCTATGAATTCTGGGTGACAGAATGCAGAAAAGGATCTACTTGTCCATCGGGAGGATCACTTTTTCCCTACGCTGACACAAGAGTGAAAATAGAGGAAATCCTCCTGGAAGAGAGTGTGTGATCCCTGGACAAGGGGGCTGCACAGTAGTGTGAAGTTAGTTGTGAATGAGTTGTATCAGCAGGAGATAAATATTCAAAGTTTAACAAAAGGATTTTTTTCTAAGTGCTCTTTACAAGTCAAGAATCTGAAAAAGATCAGTTCCATAATAATAGATCCATATCCTGTTTGTCTCAAGAGGAGAACCAGAGGAACAGAGCTGAGTTAACCAAGCGTTGATTGCAAACAGCTGTGAAGAAATATGGCCTTTGCAGACCAGTGGAGAGGTGGGGAATTAAGGTCGGTAGTGTTGTGCCTTGCCTTTTGATTGCTTATGAAGCAAGATGGGACCTGTCAAGATTCATTTTCCCCTCTCCCCTCAATAGGCTTTCATCCTCTTTTCCAGAGGCACTCGGCATGCTCACTGCTATCTCAGGCGTGTGGCTGACTGGTTAAACATTCTTCTTCCCAAAAGTGTAGACTTGTTTTTCTAGTAGCGGTCTCCGAAAGGTTTCTTCGAACCTTTAGACTGGCAAATAGTATGCCCCCCCTCCCCTTATGTGCACACACCTTAACCACACACTTAACTGTTGGGTTTTATGGATATTGGTAAAGTTTATATTACCAGCTCTAATTCCAACATACAACAAGTTGTCAAATGTTTGTTACTTGGGGTTTCTGCAGTGGTCGGGCTTGCAGAGTGTTGCTCGGTTCCTTCCCGGGCTGATCATCTTCTTACTGAAGACATTCCGAATTTATAAAGAACTAATTTAATCTTGCTTGTCACATTCATTGCAAAGTATATTTCCTTTTGCCTTGCCTGCTTTCTCTACTTTTTAATAAAAGTATTATTAAACTTGACATTTCTTCCAGGTGTCTCTATACATTTGCTAACTGTAGTTTTTGATTAAATGAGATATTATCGAATATTTTGCAAATGTTAGATGATTTAATTCCTCTTAATTTCTCTTTCATCTCTGTCTTTTCCCAGACTGAGCCGATAGGGGCAAAGGTGCAGAAATCTGGTCTTCCTCAGATTTTTGAATTCATAATCATAGTATTTTGTTTGTTGTTTTAAACATATATATATGTATATATAATATAGCATATATTATATATGTATATGTATGTATATATATAATATAGCATCTCTGAATGCTGTGTTGAAACACAGCATTGTCAATCATGTAAGCCTCTTACTGTTCACTCTTCCCATGTCAGACTCTGGAAGTTAACCAAAAATTTCATTTAAAGAAGAATTTACATGTAACTTCCCAAACAAGTTATAAGCCAAACATACTTTGGGCCAATAAATGGACTGTCCTCCTCTCTACAGTTGCCTGTGACTAAATTAAAGCCTAGACTCTGAATATCTAAGACAGGGACTAGGCTGTTCTTTACTTGAACTCAGTTCTGTGTGTTCATTTTACAAAGGAAACCTGTCTCTCAGTTGCTATGAGTCGTAGTTAAGACTTGGCTCTTCAATACTAGTCACCTGGAATTCTCTACCTGTTTTTTTTCTTTTTCTTGTTTTATTTTTTTTCTTCTCTTTTTTCATTTATATATATGAGTGCTCTATCTGCATGTATACCTTCATGGCAGAAGAGGGCATCAGACTCCATTATAGATGGTTATAAGCCACCATTATAGATGGTTATGAACCAATTCAATTGCTGGGACTTGAACTCAGGACCTCTGGAAGAGCAGCCAGTGCTCTTAACCACTGAGCCATCTCTCCAGCCCCTCTTTTTCTTTTTTTTGAATGAAAATGGCTGTTTGTACATTTATACAAATTGTTTTAAAACTTTGTGGAGCCAGATGGTGGCTCCACAAAAAAACGGTTTTTATTTTCCCCATGTAGCACAGGCTGGCCTTGAATTCATGATCCTCAGACCTCCACTACCTAATGCTGGGACTTTTTTTTTTTTTTTCTGTTAGACAGTGTTACAATGTAGCACAGGCTGGCCTCAAGCTCAGGATCTTCCAGACTCCCAAATGCTAGGAATTTGGGCATCTGGGACCATATCCTGCCTAGAAAATGTTACCATCTTAAAAAGGACTTCCTATTACTCTCATGTTACCTGTAAATTTGCTTAAGCTTCTTCAAGGTCAAGACAATTGAACGTAGTTGACAGCTTTGGGCATTATATTTGTTTTCATTTGAGGCCTGGCTGTATATTTAAAGGTAGGAGACTTGATTAGAAGATTTACTTAGTAGATGAGGACTAGAAAGTTAAGTCCAGTCTGTACTAGTTTGTTTTTTGTATGAGAACACATACTTTTTTTTTCTTTTAATTGAATGTATGTTTTGGTGGAAGATTCTCCGCTCCATTCAGAGAGAGAGAGAGAGAGAGAGAGAGAGAATTTAATCAAATTATATTTCCAGGTTTGTAAAGTATATTCACTAGGAGAAAATAAATAGAAAATATTAAAGAAAGCCACTGTTAATCTGTAAACTATTCAATCCAGATAATGCTTTCTGTCACCTGCTGGGAATGTCCACAGAAGATAAGACTCCTTTGAAATGACTTTATGAAGGAGTTTACCATCTACCAGAATCCAGAAAATTTAACTGTCAGCAGATAGGTGTTCCTAGCAACTTAAGTCAGAGCCAGGGGTTCTTTAAAATTAAGTCAGAGCCAAAGCAATCTGTGTCTTCATTTGGCCTAAGGTCATTTCTGCTAAATAGAAGGCATAATCAGAGTGGTTACAAGATAAATAATAACTTGATGACATCTCTAGAAGGAAAAAAAAAGAAAAATTACACACACACACATATAAAACATAATAATCATTTGGGCAGATTTAGGGGTGACAGACTAAGGTTGGGAAGCCTGAAATTCCCCACTCCTGTCCTAAACTTATTTGTGAGTGATTCTAGGCAAGTTCTATTTCTTTACATCTTTCTCAACCTCTCTGTCTGTCTGATGTGGATAATGTCTCTACATCATGTGATTAATTCGTGTAATCAACATTTCTTTATTTTACTAGGCTAGGCACTGCTAGGTACTGAGAGTAGAGACAAGCTCAGAGTCTGGCAGAGATAACTGTCTACAGAATTACCTAGATTGTAGTAGACAGGCATTGCTTATATGTCATGAAGGTGAAGAGAGAATTGGAGAATATCACTGTCACATGATCAAATCCTTGGATAGCAGAAGTGTCAGGGTGGGAGCTGGAGAGGTGTTGCACTGGTTGAGAACACTCACTGCTCTTGCAGAGGACCCAGGCTTGGTTCCCAGCACCTATATGGTGCTTCCAACTATCCATAATTCCAGTTCCAGGTGATCTCGTATCGTCTTCTGACTTCCAGGGGCACCAGGCATATATGTGGTGCACATGCATACACACAGGCAAAAAACTCATACATATAAAATAAATTGTGCCTTTCAAAGAAATGTCAAGGGCCAGAGAAATGGTTCAGTGGATAAATGCTTGCCATGAAGCCTGATGACCAAAGCATGGTCTCTGGAATCCACATGAGGTAGAACATGCCTGTCGATCCCAGCACTCCTACATAGAGATGGTAGGCAGACACAGGAGAGTCACTTGGCGAGTCAGCTAGCCTGGAATTCAGTGTCTCAGCAGAAACAAAGGAGACCCTATTCCAAAAATAAGGTGGAAGGAGAGAACTGAGTCCCCAAAGTTGTCTTGTAATAGCCATTTGCACATGCACAAGTGCGTACACACATAAATAAATAAATAAATAAATAAATAAATAAATAAATAAATAAATAAATAAATAAATAGTTTAAAAAAGAAATTCTCACGGGCAGATTAGGAAACAGAATCTCATGAGCAAGGTACAGAGAGGGGTTTACAGTGAACCTAGCAGGATTTCTAAGCCTGAGTTCCCAGATCACTCTGAATCTGCACATGGGGTCTTTGAGATCCAGTGGGAATGCATGGACCATGGGTCTTTTAAATAATGGAATGGAATGAGACATTTAGTAAGGAAAACAGTAATTAAAAAGCCAAGCCTGGTGTGGCGACATATACCTGTGATCCCAGCACACAGAAGCAGAAGGACCAGGCATTCAGGACCACCCTCTACTGTACACACAGTGTATCCGAGGCTATACGACATCCATTCTCAACAGACAAACATGGAAGGGTCAACACCTTTGCTTTGAACTCAAATCATGTCAAGTCTTAGGTAATAACTATAGTTATTTCTTTCCAGAACTGTGGATATTTAGGTTAGTTTTAAGTATTTTCTTTAATGCTGGGGCAGTGTAGGCTACCACAATGAGTCAGCAGGTGAAGGAACTTGCCACCAACCCTGATGACAAGGTCTTCATCCCTAGAACCCACTTGGTGGAAGGAGAGAGCCAACTCTCATCAGTTGTCCTCTGACCGCCACGGTTCAGATGGTGGCACACGTATGCTACCCCCAAACAAGCACAAACAAATAAATGTGAACAAAGGCACCTTGTTGAAAAGCCTGGAACCCCCTGGGGTGTGTATGTTGTCATAGGGTGAGAGAAGTGTGAGGAGAGGGGGATTAATTTGGCAGAAGAGACAAAAAATATACTTAGGAAAGTACACAGGAGCCAAATTGTGAAAGCTTTCTGTCCCTTACATAGCAATGGCACAGCAGAAAAGTTAACCAGATCTCTACTATGGAAGCAAACTCACAAAACAGTGAAGAAATGGTCCTGAGGCCAAAAATATGTCAGAAAGGCTTTTAAGATGTTTTGATGAAAAATGAAAGTCTGTTCTAAGGCCAGAGAAGGGGTAATGAAGAGAAGGTTTAAGGGAAGCATCAGAAATAGAATCAAGAGTACTGGGCTATGATCTTAATGTCTCAGGAGTGAGAGAACAGGCAGAGGTGATGTCTACATTACGTGTTAGATGGCAAAGTGAATAGTTAGTGTGAAGAGGGAAAGAAGTGGGGGGAAGGCATTGGATGAGAAGTTTAATCTTCTGGATTCATCATCCTGATAAGGGGGGGACCTCCTGAGATGCTGAACTATCGGATGGTGAACCGCAGATACCACGTAGGTTTGTTTGGAGCTGTCGTTTCCCCAAGTTTTCCCAAGAGAAAACTGTGGGCTTTGGCTTTCCAGGAAGAGCATATGCAGTACAGAACAGAGGAAGTGCCAGCTAGGAAGAGCTAGGGGTATGATGGCGAGAGTCTATGAGGTCCCCTAGGGGACACTTGGGACACTTGACAAGGGGGGGAGTCTATGAGGTCCCCTAGGAGGCACTTGGGACACTTGATAAGGGGGATGGGTCACCGAAACCCTTCCTGGGGGTAGCTGGAAGGATTTGGAACAGTGCTTGCAGGAAATCCCAAACAGATGCTCTGCTGCACTAAAGAACTAGTGCTTTCAGAAGTGGTTATGGATCGTGTTCTAACACGTCAAGAATTCTGTGCCTCTTCTGTTTTGAATCAATTAGCACGGCTGAGCTTAGCATGAAAATCACTCTAGATGTCACTATCCATTATCTTATGAGCCTTTAATAGTTTGTAGTAGTGTTTATGATTAGGCAATTTGGGTTATATTGAGCTAGGTGAAATAGCTCTATTTTGCCTACTAAAAAACAAGGTGAGGGGCTGGGAGGTGGCTCAGTGGATGAAGCACTTGCCGCCCTGCAGGTGTGAAGACCAGAGTGCAGATCCCCAGAACCTGCACTCCTCCCCTCCACCACCCTTAGCAAGCAGGCTGACTAGACTGGAGGGAATTGGCAAGCTCTGGATTCCACAAGAGATTTTGTCTCAATAAATAGAGGGGCAGGAGAAATGGCTCAGCATTCAAGAGTATTTGCTTCTTTACCAGAGGACCCAACTTTGGTTCCCAGCACCATGTCAGGTAGCTCACAATTAATTGCCTGTAACTCTAGCTTCAGGGGATCCAACACCTCCTTCTGGCCTCCATAAACACCCATAAATATGACCTACACATGCATACACATACAGACACATATACTACATGTAAATGAAAATAAGTCTTTTGTGGGGTGCGGGTAGGGCACCTGGCTCTCTCTAGCCTTGGCTGGCCTGGAACTCACTATGTAGACCAGGCTGGCCTAGAACTCAACAGAGTGCTGGGATTAAAGTTGTGCACCACCTCCAACTAAAAATAAATCTTGTTAAAAAGAAAAAAATATATATATGTGTGTGTGTATATATATATATATATGTTATATATATATATATATATTATATATATATATATATATATATATCTTTAAATAAAATGGAGAGCAACGGAAGAAAATACCAGATGTCACCTTCAGGCCTGCACATGAAACACATATATATGCAAAATAAATATATAAATTAAAATTATAAAAACCCAAGCTGAGTGAAACTTTGAAGAGAATAAAAGCAGAGCCATGGAGATGTGTATCAGGTCTGACTTTCAGGCCCTACCTGTGAGTACTTTGATTCTTGAATAAGTTAAGTGTTTTCATCTTGCTTGAAATAGTACATTCATGGGGAGATAAATGCCTCTCCATTCTCCTTCTTTTCATCTCTCTGTTCTGATGCCCGTGTCTCCACTGTTCTCTTGTTGACCCTGCATTCAGGTGGAATTCTTTGGTTTTTAGCAGAGTCTGGCTCCTTGTCGATTTCCCAGTCAGTGTCAGTGGGCATCCGTTTCTGACTGCCATTAGGTGATCTGTGACAAGCCTGCATTGTCCCTGTGGTGCTGCCAATTCCAGCTGCAGCAAGAGGGATCCCTCCCTTTAGGACAGTCCTGTGGGAAGGAGCCAAAGTGAAACTCCTAGCATGTGACTGCCCCCTTGTCATACACCCCAGTCTGTCCCGCAAAGGGTGGAGGGTTATATCGGGTTTGTTTTGTTTTGTCTCCTTAACACTTGACAGAGCACTCAGGAGGCCAGGGTAAGGATCTCTTGACCTCAGGGTTCGGACCAGCTTGGGCAGCTGGTAGAAAGTAAAATTGAATTGGGCTGGTCCTTTTCTTTGGTTTGTCATCTAAAGTTATATGGCAGAACTTTTATTTTCACACATTAGATAAAGGGTTACCCCTTTAAAATCAAAATAAGAAAATCAATGCATAATTTGGGAATTGCATTGAGAGAGAGAGAGAGAGAGAGAGTTATAAAGACAAGGTTTTACTATGTAGCCCAGGCTTGCCTTAAACTTGGTATGTTGCCCAGGCTGGCTTCTCTCTCCAGAGTGCTGGGATAATGGGGTGATGGGGTGTACCCCAATACCTCACAAACTGTGCTTTGAGAGATTTCAGATGAGTTTATATTGACTTATTGTCTCGACTACCGTACACCTTCCTCTGTGCACATTGTACATCAAACGCAGTGCCAGGAGTAAAGCTGTGCCTTACCGTCCTAACCAGGAACACACTGTATAATTTAGAATTGCATGGTCTTTTTAAAAAGATCGTAAAATCCTATTTATGTATTTACTTATTTGTTTTGTGTGTATGCGCTCCTGCCATGTGTGCTTGAGCACACACATTTGAAGATTAGTGGACAACCTTCAGGGGTTGACTACCCATCTAACATATGGGTCCCAGGAATCAAACTCAGGGTGTTAGGCTGGTCATCAAACTCCTTTACCAGCTGAGCATCGCACCCCCCACCCCAGCATAGTCTTTAAGGCAAGGAAATAAGCCCAGTGAATTCCTAGAACCAGTGTTCAACTCATTCTCTCCTCCCATGTGTAATTTATAAAGCCTGTTGTGTTTCTGGGGTGTATGTTCCATGCACAAAGGGTATCAACAGTAAGAAAAATTGTGCTGCTTAAACAGTTGAGGGATTCTCGGGGTAGCATTGATTTCGGATATATCAACTTTGCTATGCCAAGAAGCCTGTAAGGGAACTTCAGTATCGTAGACAGACATGCTTGTCCAGACTTCAGGAGAGAGGCCGAGAACCAGAGTTAAAAATTCGGGAGTTGCCAAACAGAGATGTACTTAAGCTATGAGACTGGTTAAGATCAGTTAAACATAGGTTGAGACTATTTTAATAGGCAAGAAAGATGAAGAGGAACCAGAAAATGGAACGGAGAAAGAAGATCACAGAATTGAGTGAAAATTTAATTTTATAATAATTTTTATTTTTCCAAAATTATAATTACATAATTTCCCCAATTCTCTTTCCTCCCTCCAATCCTTCCCACTTACCCCCTTTCCTTTCTCAAATCCATGGCCTTTTCTTCTTCAATTGTATACATCCGCACATACACTCCTAAGTGTGTGTGTGTGTGTGTGTGTGTGAACTTACCCCTGTCCAGTGCATGTAAGGTTATTTCTGTGTGCATGATTCCAGGGCTGACCACGGTGTTGGGTAATCAGTTGGTATGGGGAGGCTTTCTTCCACTCTCAGCATCCCCCAGTTGCTGGTGGATTTTTTTAGGGTTGAGGCCCTGTGAGCTTTCTCCCTACATACTGTGGTGTCCATTGCTGTCATCACTGAGGTCTCATTTGGGCAGCCATGTTGATGAGACTGCAAGGGTGTCGCATCTCTGACATTTCTAGGAGACACAGTCTCATAGCAAATTTCTTGTTCCTCTGGTTCTTGCAGACTTTCCAGTCCCTCTTCTGAAACGACGCCTGGGCTTTAGGAGCTGTGTTGTAGATGTAGCGGTTGGGCCTGGGTACCACATGATCTCACGATCTCTTGTCCTCGGTATTGTAGTCAGTTGTGGTTTCCGCTGTGGTCTCTATTACAAAAAAGTAATAACTAAGTAGACAGGCAGGCAGATAAACTTATTTTTGCCAGGTAGTAGTGGCACATGCCTTTAATCCCAGCACTTGGGAGGCAGAGGCAGGCGGATCTCTGTGAGTTCCAGGCCAGCCTGGTCTACAGAGTGAGTTCCAGGACAGCCAGAGTTACAACAGAAAAACCCTGTCTCAAAAAACAAAATAAAATAAAATAAAATAAACTTATTTTTAAAAATTAGAAAAATAACCAGGTATAGTGGCACATGCATTTAGTGCTAGTACTCGGACAGTAGTAGCAGGTGGACCTCTTAGTTCAAGACCAACCTAGTCTACATAACGAGTTCCTGGACAACCAGACCTCGATGGCTGCTTAGAGAGACCCTACCTCAAAAAGGGTCGGGGGATGATATCAGGAAAATGGTATCTTAGAAGCCACAGAAAGGAGTGTTTCACAAAGTGCAGGACTGATGCTTGGCCCTAGTGTTTGTCATTGTGAAGGTCAGTAGTGACTCCAGTGAGAACTGCTTTTATACTGTTGGAGTTTTGTTGTGAAAAAGCAGCAAGAAAGTATTAGAGGCTAGAAATAAGAGTGGTTTGTTTTGCTTGGTTTAATATTTGGACTTTTTGGGGTTTTGTTTTGTTTTGTTTGAGAAGAGGCTATGAGACAGGCTCTTTCTGTGCAGCCCCAGTTGGCCTTAAGCTCTTAATTCTCCAGCCTCAACTAGATGTTGGGAACATGTGTCCCACCAGGCCTAACTGGTTCTGGTTTTCAGTTGAGTGGGTGATTATAGCAGATTTGAATCCTATTTTTGTATATTCAGGCTGCTATAAGAAAGTACCATAGGCTGGTTGCCTAGAAACAACAAAATGTTTTCTCATAGTTGTGGATAAGAAAGAGAGGTGAGGGCAAGATGGAGTAAGAGATGTAGGATCAGTGGCTTATACCGTCTTGTGGAGTCAGAGGTTTGGGGAGTCAAGGAAGAGAAAAGAAAAGGGTGGTGCCTGAGGAGAGATGATTGAAACATGGTTCCGACAGTCAGGGGTCTGACAGGAGAGGCAGACACATGGTGTCAAAGAACTGAGGCAGAAGTAATGTGAGGTAGTAATAGTCACCAGCAGCTAAGCCCTTTCAGGAATAAGCCAGTAACCTATGTACGAGTTAGCACAGGATCATTAGGACGGGCAATGGATGGAACAGTCTGACCCTAAGAATTTTGAGGGAGAAGAGGAAGAAAATGAGCCAAAAGTAGCAAGGAGATAAAAACCTGGTAGTCAAGAGTCATGGTAGGACAATGTCCTCTTTTCCTTAGGGAAACAGTGTTCTTAAAGTTGTAGAAAAAACAAACAACAGAGTGAAAGTTTGGGGAGGGGACTGAGAGTGAAAGGTTAGGGAGGGGGTGAGGGACCAGGCTCAGTCAGGTAAATGCTTACTGTATAAGCCTGAGGACCCTGGTAAAAGCTGGGTCTGACGGTACACTACACTGTAACCCCAGCCCTGGGAAGTAGAGTCAGGAAGACCCCTGTGTTGTACAAGCTTATTTTTAATTTTGTTTAAGATCCTGTTTTGTGCACTGTTGGGTGAGGCGCTGCTTAGGTCTTGGCGTTTGTAATGCCTGTACGTGTTGAATTTACGTGGGGGATATTTGATTGCTCATGATCTGCACGTGCTATCAGTAGAACACCTGAGGAATTCTGGATTAATAAAAACACCTGAGCTCAAATGCTGGGGTTCCACTGTCCAGTATGGCTCTTGCTATGATGATGCTTATGCTTCCCCTGCTGAGGTTCTGGAAGGGTTTGCACCTGTGAAATTCCTCTGTGTCTTCTTTGAGGAGCTACACAGTAGCTATCT
>JAMJFZ010003563.1:0-122449 GCA_026225945.1 Cricetomys ansorgei | reverse complement strand
ACCAGGGAGAAGGTCTTTTGCCTGAAAAAGCCCACAGGCGGCAGTGCGAAACATGAGGCTCCAGGGCTCAATGCCCCCCCCCCCACGGTGACCCGGGCAGGACCTCTTGGCCTCCGCCCCGGAGAGAGTCCAAAGCCCCGGGCGGGACCCAGTCCCCATGGCAGCCCGTGTCCCTTTTCCCAGCCCTCAACAGGAGGGACTTGCCTCTGGGGAAGTGCGTCGCCCTTGCTGGGTCCCAGCGGACAGGTCTCGCCGGGCTGGGCCGACCAAAAAACCCACCTGTGTAGCCCTGGCGTGCCCTAAAGTAAGTTTTTGCCCTGCCCGCTCCGGGTCCCTGCAAGGGCTAGTTGCCAGCCGCCAGGCCCCAGGCTGAGCTGGAAGGAGCTTCTTTCTTTTTCAAATGGGGGCTTGGGCCGCGCGCATGCGCACAGGCGCTGGAGCAAAATGGGGTCCCTAGCACCGAGCTGAGAGGGGTGTAACGCCAGCCTGCTGCAGCCTCTGGCTCAGGCTTCTCAGAAAGGCGCTGCCTGGGACTCCAGAGGCCGCCAGGACCACTCTCTTGGGGTGCCAACGACCCCAGACCACTGTGCACAGACAGGGGTCCGTTTGGAAGACTTTCTTTGGCTCGGCCATGCCTTTTCAGAATGGTTTTTTGGTGGGGTTTTGGAAAGTTCCCACGGTGAAGCCTGGCCTCTCACTAGACCTCCATTCACAGACATATGCGGTCTGGATCCCCGAGGGAAGCCTCCGCCTCTGCCTCCGCCTCCGCCTCTGCCTCCCCGGGGCTTGCACACCGGGACCAAGCCCAGTGTGTGCTCTCATGTCGCCCCGGCTCACTGAAAAGCCCCAACAAGGACCCAGACGCTGCATCCTGGAGTCGTCCACACCACCTCTGCCCTCTGGCTGCAGGGACTCTTGAGGAAACCAAGTGCTGAGAAGGCATCTACTCCGTTGACGAGTGCCGAGACAGTTAGGTGATGGGTAGAAGGAGTGTTCTGCCCTGGGAGGCCACCCCTCTAGGCGCCCTAACTCAGGGGCCGGGAGGGGCACCTGCCAGGAGAGAGTTGCCCTGTCCTCGCGATGGCCTGGACCCGCAGGCGAGCAGGCATCCTGGCCCTGCCCTGCCCCGTGATGGCTTGAACCGTCTTATGCCACCGTGTCCGGCTCACCGCGCGCCTTCGAAAGGGCTCCCTGGGATCCATCACCCCACGGGAAGGAGTTGGGTTCATTCTTCTTTCCCTGGATGTTTCCCATGTGGACCCCTCTGACCCATCCTCCTGAGAAGTCAGCCTTTGATTAGCCTCAGAGAAGGCCACGGCTCAGGAGGAGAGACGGGCCAAGCGGCCAGCTGGAAGAGGAAGGGCCTCGGGACAGAGTGACAGGGAGACCCGTGCACCCGGCAGAGGCGACCCAAGCCAGCTTCCCAGAGGGGGCGTGGGTCAGTCCACAAGGTGGGGATCTACTGAATTTGGGAAGCACTCTGAGCTAGAGGCAGGCCAAGGTCTCAAGACTCCCGCTGGCTCATTCTGGCACCGCCTTTCCACCCTCAGGGCATCAGCCGGTCCTCACACACCCCAAGAGCTGCAGGAAGACGGGTATGGTTCCAGGCCCCGGCACTCGGTTTCTTGTCCTGCTGAGCAAAGCAACCGGCCCTCTGAAGAAGCCAAGGGAAGAAGCCAGCACGGAGAGCTGTCTGGGTCTCGATTGGAGGACGGTCTCTTTGTCTGGCCCTTTGCCGCCCACGTGGGGCTGCTCCCCTGGAAAAACCGAATTGGTGGAGGGGCGGAGAGGCAAGAAGGACTCTGGGGTGGTCCAGAGGCTGAGCGGGTCTCTGGGTAGCTGACCCTGCGCCATTGTGCTGCAGGCACTTGGGTCATTCCATCGCTCAGCAAGGAGGGGACTCCGGAGGGACTACAGGCCCCTGGCCTCTCCTTGGGTTTGGCAGAAGGTAGGGGGAGGGAAGGCCTCCCGTCGCGCACTCGATTTCAGACATCCTCTGCAGAAGCCAACTCTCTTTTCCAGAAACGGGAGGTTGCCACCCCGGGAAGGGTCATCATAGAGCACTCTCCGAGGGGTCCGCCTCAGGGCAAGCCAAGCCTTCCTTCTAGGTTGAAGAATCCTCCCACTCCAAGGCCTAGCCCCTCCTGCAGCAGTCCTTCTAGGGGAGTCGCCCTGGCCACCGTAATCCCAGGGTTTGGCTTGGAGAGGCCAAGCCCTTCCAGCAATTAGGAGCACCGTCCTCGGGACTGTTACTGCAGGGTGGGAAATGGACGAGCTGGGTGCGAAACCAGAGCAAAGGGAGAAACCGAGAGTGAAAGGCGCGGAGGAGGCTCGGTGAGGGCGAGGTCTTTCCGTGGAGGCATGACATGCTGTGGCCAGGCCAGGCCAGGCCAGCCCTCAACATTCCTGTGTGATTCTTACTCGATTACAGGCGTGAAGGGGTGGGAGGCTGAGACTGGAGACCCGGACGGATTGGCTTGGAGAAATACCCTCCCGGTTGCTTAGGGCGACAGTCCACGGACAGTAAGGTCTCTAAGGGGTCATGGAGAGAGAGATAGAGAGAGAGAGAGACAGAGAGAGGGATAGAGTGGGGGGTGGAGAGGGAGAGAGAGGGAGAGAGCTAATCACAAAGGGCAGGGCTGGAAGGACCAGGGAGAAGGTCTTTTGCCTGAAAAGCCCACAGGCGGCAGTGCGAAACAGGAGGCTCCAGGGCTCAATGCCCCCCCCCCACGGTGACCCGGGCAGGACCTCTTGGCCTCCGCCCGGGAGAGAGTCCAAAGCCCCGGGCGGGACCCGTGTCCCCATGGCAGCCCGTGTCCCTTTTCCCAGCCCTCAACACAGGAGGGACTTGCCTCTGGGGAAGTGCGTCGCCCTTGCTGGGTCCAGCGGACAGGGTCTCGCGGGCTGGGCCGACCAAAAACCCACCGTGTAGCCCTGGCGTGCCCTAAAGTAAGTTTTGCCCTGCCCGCTCCGGGTCCCTGCAAGGGCTAGTTGCAGCCGCCAGGCCCCAGGCTGAGCTGGAAGGAGCTTCTTTCTTTTTCAAATGTGGGCTTGGGCCGCGCGCATGCGCACAGGCGCTGGAGCAAAATGGGTCCCTAGCACCGAGCTCGAGAGGGGTGTAACGACCAGCCTGCTGCAGCCTCTGGCTCAGGCTTCTCAGAAAGGCGCTGCCTGGGACTCCAGAGGCCGCCAGGACCACTCTCTTGGGTGCCAACGACCCCAGGACCACTGTGCACAGACAGGGGTCCGTTTGGGAAGACTTTCTTTGGCTCGGCCATGCCTTTTCAGATGGTTTTTTGGTGGGTTTTGGAAAGTTCCCACGGTGAAGCCTGGCCTCTCCTAGACCTCCATTCACAGACCATGCGGGTCTGGATCCCCGAGGGAAGCCTCCGCCTCTGCCTCCGCCTCCGCCTCTGCCTCCCCGGGGCTTGCACACCGGGACCAAGCCCAGTGTGTGCTCTCATGTCGCCCCGGCTCACTGAAAGCCCCAACAAGGACCCAGGACGCTGCATCCTGGAGTCGTCCACACCACCTCTGCCCTCTGGCTGCAGGGACTCTTGAGGAAACCAAGTGCTGAGAAGGCATCTACTCCGTTGACGAGTGCCGAGGACAGTTAGGTGATGGGTAGAAGGAGTGGTTCTGCCCTGGGAGGCCACCCCTCTAGGCGCCCTACTCAGGGGCCGGGAGGGCACCTGCCAGGAGAGAGTTGCCCTGTCCCGGATGGCCTGGACCCGCAGGCGAGCAGGCATCCTGGCCCTGCCCTGCCCCGTGATGGCTTGAACGTCTTATGCCACCGTGTCCGGCTCACCGCGCCTTCTTCGAAAGGGCTCCCTGGGATCCATCACCCCACGGGAAGGAGTTGGGTTCATCTTCTTTCCCTGGATGTTTCCCATGTGACCTCTGACCCAGCCTCCTGAGAAGTCAGCCTTTGATTAGCCTCAGAGAAGGCCACGGCTCAGGAGGAGAGACGGGCCAAGCGGCCAGCTGGAAGAGGAAGGGCCTCGGGGACAGAGTGACAGGGAGACCCGTGCACCCGGCAGAGGCGACCCAAGCCAGCTTCCCAGAGGGGGCGTGGGTCTAGTCCACAAGGTGGGGATCTACTGGAATTTGGGAAGCACTCTGAGCTAGAGGCAGGCCAAGGTCTCAAGACTCCCGCTGGCTCATGCTGGCACCGCCTTTCCACCTCGGGGCATCAGCCGGTCCTCAATTACAGGCGTGAAGAGGATGGGAGGCTGAGACTGTAGACCCCGACCGGCTGGCTTGGGGAAGACCCTCCCGAGTTGCTTAGGCCGACAGTCCACGGACAGTAAGGTCTCTAAGGGGTCATGGAGAGAGAGATAGAGAGAGAGAGAGACAGAGAGAGGGATAGAGTGGGGGGGTGGAGAGGGAGAGAGAGGGAGAGAGCTAATCACAAAGGGCAGGGCTGGAAGGACCAGGGAGAAGGTCTTTTGCCTGAAAAGCCCACAGGCGGCAGTGCGAAACAGGAGGCTCCAGGGCTCAATGCCCCCCCCCCCACGGTGACCCGGGCAGGACCTCTTGGCCTCCGCCCGGAGAGAGTCCAAAGCCCCGGGCGGGACCCGTGTCCCCATGGCAGCCCGTGTCCCTTTTCCCAGCCCTCAACAGGAGGGACTTGCCTCTGGGGAAGTGCGTCGCCCTTGCTGGGTCCCAGCGGACAGGGTCTCGCCGGGCTGGGCCGACCAAAAACCCACCGTGTAGCCCTGGCGTGCCCTAAAGTAAGTTTTGCCCTGCCCGCTCCGGGTCCCTGCAAGGGCTAGTTGCCAGCCGCCAGGCCCCAGGCTGAGCTGGAAGGAGCTTCTTTCTTTTTCAAATGTGGGCTTGGGCCGCGCGCATGCGCACAGGCGCTGGAGCAAAATGGGTCCCTAGCACCGAGCTGAGAGGGGTGTAACGCCAGCCTGCTGCAGCCTCTGGCTCAGGCTTCTCAGAAAGGCGCTGCCTGGGACTCCAGAGGCCGCCAGGACCACTCTCTTGGGTGCCAACGACCCCAGGACCACTGTGCACAGACAGGGGTCCGTTTGGGAAGACTTTCTTTGGCTCGGCCATGCCTTTTCAGATGGTTTTTTGGTGGGTTTTGGAAAGTTCCCACGGTGAAGCCTGGCCTCTCCTAGACCTCCATTCACAGACCATGCGGGTCTGGATCCCCGAGGGAAGCCTCCGCCTCTGCCTCCGCCTCCGCCTCTGCCTCCCCGGGGCTTGCACACCGGGACCAAGCCCAGTGTGTGCTCTCATGTCGCCCCGGCTCACTGAAAGCCCCAACAAGGACCCAGGACGCTGCATCCTGGAGTCGTCCACACCACCTCTGCCCTCTGGCTGCAGGGACTCTTGAGGAAACCAAGTGCTGAGAAGGCATCTACTCCGTTGACGAGTGCCGAGACAGTTAGGTGATGGGTAGAAGGAGTGGTTCTGCCCTGGGAGGCCACCCCTCTAGGCGCCCTACTCAGGGGCCGGGAGGGCACCTGCCAGGAGAGAGTTGCCCGGTCCCGGATGGCCTGGACCCGCAGGCGAGCAGGCATCCTGGCCCTGCCCTGCCCCGTGATGGCTTGAACGTCTTATGCCACCGTGTCCGGCTCACCGCGCCTTCGAAAGGGCTCCTGGGATCCATCACCCCACGGGAAGGAGTTGGGTTCATCTTCTTTCCCTGGATGTTTCCCATGTGACCTCTGACCCAGCCTCCTGAGAAGTCAGCCTTTGATTAGCCTCAGAGAAGGCCACGGCTCAGGAGGAGAGACGGGCCAAGCGGCCAGCTGGAAGAGGAAGGGCCTCGGGGACAGAGTGACAGGGAGACCCGTGCACCCGGCAGAGGCGACCCAAGCCAGCTTCCCAGAGGGGGCGTGGGTCTAGTCCACAAGGTGGGGATCTACTGGAATTTGGGAAGCACTCTGAGCTAGAGGCAGGCCAAGGTCTCAAGACTCCCGCTGGCTCATGCTGGCACCGCCTTTTCCACCTCGGGGCATCAGCCGGTCCTCACACACCCCAGAGCTGCAGGATGACGGGTATGGGTTCCAGGCCCCGGCACTCGGGTTTCTTGTCCTGCTGAGCAAAGCACCGGCCCTCTGAAGAAGCCAAGGGGAAGAAGCAGCACGAGAGGCTGTCTGGGTCCATTGGAGACGGTCTCTTTGTCTGGCCCTTTGCCCACGTGGGGCTGCTCCCCTGGAAAAACCGAATTGGGGGAGGGGCGGGAGGCAAGGAAGGGACTCTGGGGTGGTCCAGAGGCCTGAGCGGGGTCTGGGTAGCTGACCCTGCGCCAGTTGTGCTGGCAGGCACTTGGGTCATTCCATCGCTCAGCAAGGAGGGGACTCCGGAGGGACTACAGGCCCCGGCCTCTCCTTGGGTTTGGCAGAAGGTAGGGGGAGAGGGAAGGCCTCCCGTCGCCACTCTGATTTCAGACATCCTCTGCAGAAGCCAACTCTCTTTTCCAGAAACGGGAGGGTTGCCACCCCCGGGAAGGGTCATCATAGAGCATCTCTCCGAGGGTCCGGGCCTCAGGGCAAGCCAGCCTTCCTTCTAGGTTGAAGAATCCTCCCACTCCAAGGCCCTAGCCCCTCCTGCAGCAGTCCTTCTAGGGGGAGTCGGCCCTGGCCACCGTAATCCCAGGGTTTGGCTTGGAGAGGCCAAGCCCTTCCAGCAATTAGGAGCACCGTCCTCGGACTGTTACTGCAGGGTGGGAAATGGACGAGCTTGGTGCGAAACCAGAGCAAAGGGAGAAACCGAGAGTGGAAAGGCGCGGAGGAGGCTCGGTGAGGGCGAGGTCTTTCCGTGGAGGCATGACATGCTGTGGCCAGGCCAGGCCAGGCCAGCCCTCAACATGCCTGTGTGATTCTTACTCGATTACAGGCGTGAAGAGGGTGGGAGGCTGAGACTGGAGACCCGGACGGATTGGCTTGGAGAAATACCTCCCGAGTTGCTTAGGGCGACAGTCCACGGACAGTAAGGTCTCTAAGGGGTCATGGAGAGAGAGATAGAGAGAGAGAGAGACAGAGAGAGGGATAGAGTGGGGGGGTGGAGAGGGAGAGAGAGGGAGAGAGCTAATCACAAAGGGCAGGGCTGGAAGGACCAGGGAGAAGGTCTTTTGCCTGAAAAGCCCACAGGCGGCAGTGCGAAACAGGAGGCTCCAGGGCTCAATGCCCCCCCCCCACGGTGACCCGGGCAGGACCTCTTGGCCTCCGCCCGGGAGAGAGTCCAAAGCCCCGGGCGGGACCCGTGTCCCCATGGCAGCCCGTGTCCCTTTTCCCAGCCCTCAACAGGAGGGACTTGCCTCTGGGGAAGTGCGTCGCCCTTGCTGGGTCCCAGCGGACAGGGTCTCGCCGGGCTGGGCCGACCAAAAACCCACCGTGTAGCCCTGGCGTGCCCTAAAGTAAGTTTTGCCCTGCCCGCTCCGGGTCCCTGCAAGGGCTAGTTGCCAGCCGCCAGGCCCCAGGCTGAGCTGGAAGGAGCTTCTTTCTTTTTCAAATGTGGGCTTGGGCCGCGCGCATGCGCACAGGCGCTGGAGCAAAATGGGTCCCTAGCACCGAGCTGAGAGGGGTGTAACGCCAGCCTGCTGCAGCCTCTGGCTCAGGCTTCTCAGAAAGGCGCTGCCTGGGACTCCAGAGGCCGCCAGGACCACTCTCTTGGGTGCCAACGACCCCAGGACCACTGTGCACAGACAGGGGTCCGTTTGGGAAGACTTTCTTTGGCTCGGCCATGCCTTTTCAGATGGTTTTTTGGTGGGTTTTGGAAAGTTCCCACGGTGAAGCCTGGCCTCTCCTAGACCTCCATTCACAGACCATGCGGGTCTGGATCCCCGAGGGAAGCCTCCGCCTCTGCCTCCGCCTCCGCCTCTGCCTCCCCGGGGCTTGCACACCGGGACCAAGCCCAGTGTGTGCTCTCATGTCGCCCCGGCTCACTGAAAGCCCCAACAAGGACCCAGGACGCTGCATCCTGGAGTCGTCCACACCACCTCTGCCCTCTGGCTGCAGGGACTCTTGAGGAAACCAAGTGCTGAGAAGGCATCTACTCCGTTGACGAGTGCCGAGACAGTTAGGTGATGGGTAGAAGGAGTGGTTCTGCCCTGGGAGGCCACCCCTCTAGGCGCCCTACTCAGGGGCCGGGAGGGCACCTGCCAGGAGAGAGTTGCCCTGTCCCGGATGGCCTGGACCCGCAGGCGAGCAGGCATCCTGGCCCTGCCCTGCCCCGTGATGGCTTGAACGTCTTATGCCACCGTGTCCGGCTCACCGCGCCTTCGAAAGGGCTCCTGGGATCCATCACCCCACGGGAAGGAGTTGGGTTCATCTTCTTTCCCTGGATGTTTCCCATGTGACCTCTGACCCAGCCTCCTGAGAAGTCAGCCTTTGATTAGCCTCAGAGAAGGCCACGGCTCAGGAGGAGAGACGGGCCAAGCGGCCAGCTGGAAGAGGAAGGGCCTCGGGGACAGAGTGACAGGGAGACCCGTGCACCCGGCAGAGGCGACCCAAGCCAGCTTCCCAGAGGGGGCGTGGGTCTAGTCCACAAGGTGGGGATCTACTGGAATTTGGGAAGCACTCTGAGCTAGAGGCAGGCCAAGGTCTCAAGACTCCAGCTGGCTCACGCTGGCATGGCATTTCCTCCTCAGGGCATCATCCGGTCCTCAATTACAGGCGTGAAGAGGATGGGAGGCTGAGACTGTAGACCCCGACCGGCTGGCTTGGGGAAGACCCTCCCGAGTTGCTTAGGCCGACAGTCCACGGACAGTAAGGTCTCTAAGGGGTCATGGAGAGAGAGATAGAGAGAGAGAGAGACAGAGAGAGGGATAGAGTGGGGGGTGGAGAGGGAGAGAGAGGGAGAGAGCTAATCACAAAGGGCAGGGCTGGAAGGACCAGGGAGAAGGTCTTTTGCCTGAAAAGCCCACAGGCGGCAGTGCGAAACAGGAGGCTCCAGGGCTCAATGCCCACCCCCCCCACGGTGACCCGGGCAGGACCTCTTGGCCTCCGCCCGGAGAGAGTCCAAAGCCCCGGGCGGGACCCGTGTCCCCATGGCAGCCCGTGTCCCTTTTCCCAGCCCTCAACAGGAGGGACTTGCCTCTGGGGAAGTGCGTCGCCCTTGCTGGGTCCCAGCGGACAGGGTCTCGCCGGGCTGGGCCGACCAAAAACCCACCGTGTAGCCCTGGCGTGCCCTAAAGTAAGTTTTGCCCTGCCCGCTCCGGGTCCCTGCAAGGGCTAGTTGCCAGCCGCCAGGCCCCAGGCTGAGCTGGAAGGAGCTTCTTTCTTTTTCAAATGTGGGCTTGGGCCGCGCGCATGCGCACAGGCGCTGGAGCAAAATGGGTCCCTAGCACCGAGCTGAGAGGGGTGTAACGCCAGCCTGCTGCAGCCTCTGGCTCAGGCTTCTCAGAAAGGCGCTGCCTGGGACTCCAGAGGCCGCCAGGACCACTCTCTTGGGTGCCAACGACCCCAGGACCACTGTGCACAGACAGGGGTCCGTTTGGGAAGACTTTCTTTGGCTCGGCCATGCCTTTTCAGATGGTTTTTTGGTGGGTTTTGGAAAGTTCCCACGGTGAAGCCTGGCCTCTCCTAGACCTCCATTCACAGACCATGCGGGTCTGGATCCCCGAGGGAAGCCTCCGCCTCTGCCTCCGCCTCCGCCTCTGCCTCCCCGGGGCTTGCACACCGGGACCAAGCCCAGTGTGTGCTCTCATGTCGCCCCGGCTCACTGAAAGCCCCAACAAGGACCCAGGACGCTGCATCCTGGAGTCGTCCACACCACCTCTGCCCTCTGGCTGCAGGGACTCTTGAGGAAACCAAGTGCTGAGAAGGCATCTACTCCGTTGACGAGTGCCGAGACAGTTAGGTGATGGGTAGAAGGAGTGGTTCTGCCCTGGGAGGCCACCCCTCTAGGCGCCCTACTCAGGGGCCGGGAGGGCACCTGCCAGGAGAGAGTTGCCCGGTCCCGGATGGCCTGGACCCGCAGGCGAGCAGGCATCCTGGCCCTGCCCTGCCCCGTGATGGCTTGAACGTCTTATGCCACCGTGTCCGGCTCACCGCGCCTTCGAAAGGGCTCCTGGGATCCATCACCCCACGGGAAGGAGTTGGGTTCATCTTCTTTCCCTGGATGTTTCCCATGTGACCTCTGACCCAGCCTCCTGAGAAGTCAGCCTTTGATTAGCCTCAGAGAAGGCCACGGCTCAGGAGGAGAGACGGGCCAAGCGGCCAGCTGGAAGAGGAAGGGCCTCGGGGACAGAGTGACAGGGAGACCCGTGCACCCGGCAGAGGCGACCCAAGCCAGCTTCCCAGAGGGGGCGTGGGTCTAGTCCACAAGGTGGGGATCTACTGGAATTTGGGAAGCACTCTGAGCTAGAGGCAGGCCAAGGTCTCAAGACTCCCGCTGGCTCATGCTGGCACCGCCTTTCCACCTCGGGGCATCAGCCGGTCCTCACACACCCCAGAGCTGCAGGATGACGGGTATGGGTTCCAGGCCCCGGCACTCGGGTTTCTTGTCCTGCTGAGCAAAGCACCGGCCCTCTGAAGAAGCCAAGGGGAAGAAGCAGCACGAGAGGCTGTCTGGGTCCATTGGAGACGGTCTCTTTGTCTGGCCCTTTGCCCACGTGGGGCTGCTCCCCTGGAAAAACCGAATTGGGGGGAGGGGCGGGAGGCAAGGAAGGGACTCTGGGGTGGTCCAGAGGCCTGAGCGGGGTCTGGGTAGCTGACCCTGCGCCAGTTGTGCTGGCAGGCACTTGGGTCATTCCATCGCTCAGCAAGGAGGGGACTCCGGAGGGACTACAGGCCCCGGCCTCTCCTTGGGTTTGGCAGAAGGTAGGGGGAGAGGGAAGGCCTCCCGTCGCCACTCTGATTTCAGACATCCTCTGCAGAAGCCAACTCTCTTTTCCAGAAACGGGAGGGTTGCCACCCCGGGAAGGGTCATCATAGAGCATCTCTCCGAGGGTCCGGGCCTCAGGGCAAGCCAGCCTTCCTTCTAGGTTGAAGAATCCTCCCACTCCAAGGCCCTAGCCCCTCCTGCAGCAGTCCTTCTAGGGGGAGTCGGCCCTGGCCACCGTAATCCCAGGGTTTGGCTTGGAGAGGCCAAGCCCTTCCAGCAATTAGGAGCACCGTCCTCGGACTGTTACTGCAGGGTGGGAAATGGACGAGCTGGGTGCGAAACCAGAGCAAAGGGAGAAACCGAGAGTGGAAAGGCGCGGAGGAGGCTCGGTGAGGGCGAGGTCTTTCCGTGGAGGCATGACATGCTGTGGCCAGGCCAGGCCAGGCCAGCCCTCAACATGCCTGTGTGATTCTTACTCGATTACAGGCGTGAAGAGGGTGGGAGGCTGAGACTGGAGACCCGGACGGATTGGCTTGGAGAAATACCTCCCGAGTTGCTTAGGGCGACAGTCCACGGACAGTAAGGTCTCTAAGGGGTCATGGAGAGAGAGATAGAGAGAGAGAGAGACAGAGAGAGGGATAGAGTGGGGGGGTGGAGAGGGAGAGAGAGGGAGAGAGCTAATCACAAAGGGCAGGGCTGGAAGGACCAGGGAGAAGGTCTTTTGCCTGAAAAGCCCACAGGCGGCAGTGCGAAACAGGAGGCTCCAGGGCTCAATGCCCCCCCCCCCACGGTGACCCGGGCAGGACCTCTTGGCCTCCGCCCGGGAGAGAGTCCAAAGCCCCGGGCGGGACCCGTGTCCCCATGGCAGCCCGTGTCCCTTTTCCCAGCCCTCAACAGGAGGGACTTGCCTCTGGGGAAGTGCGTCGCCCTTGCTGGGTCCCAGCGGACAGGGTCTCGCCGGGCTGGGCCGACCAAAAACCCACCGTGTAGCCCTGGCGTGCCCTAAAGTAAGTTTTGCCCTGCCCGCTCCGGGTCCCTGCAAGGGCTAGTTGCCAGCCGCCAGGCCCCAGGCTGAGCTGGAAGGAGCTTCTTTCTTTTTCAAATGTGGGCTTGGGCCGCGCGCATGCGCACAGGCGCTGGAGCAAAATGGGTCCCTAGCACCGAGCTGAGAGGGGTGTAACGCCAGCCTGCTGCAGCCTCTGGCTCAGGCTTCTCAGAAAGGCGCTGCCTGGGACTCCAGAGGCCGCCAGGACCACTCTCTTGGGTGCCAACGACCCCAGGACCACTGTGCACAGACAGGGGTCCGTTTGGGAAGACTTTCTTTGGCTCGGCCATGCCTTTTCAGATGGTTTTTTGGTGGGTTTTGGAAAGTTCCCACGGTGAAGCCTGGCCTCTCCTAGACCTCCATTCACAGACCATGCGGGTCTGGATCCCCGAGGGAAGCCTCCGCCTCTGCCTCCGCCTCCGCCTCTGCCTCCCCGGGGCTTGCACACCGGGACCAAGCCCAGTGTGTGCTCTCATGTCGCCCCGGCTCACTGAAAGCCCCAACAAGGACCCAGGACGCTGCATCCTGGAGTCGTCCACACCACCTCTGCCCTCTGGCTGCAGGGACTCTTGAGGAAACCAAGTGCTGAGAAGGCATCTACTCCGTTGACGAGTGCCGAGACAGTTAGGTGATGGGTAGAAGGAGTGGTTCTGCCCTGGGAGGCCACCCCTCTAGGCGCCCTACTCAGGGGCCGGGAGGGCACCTGCCAGGAGAGAGTTGCCCTGTCCCGGATGGCCTGGACCCGCAGGCGAGCAGGCATCCTGGCCCTGCCCTGCCCCGTGATGGCTTGAACGTCTTATGCCACCGTGTCCGGCTCACCGCGCCTTCGAAAGGGCTCCTGGGATCCATCACCCCACGGGAAGGAGTTGGGTTCATCTTCTTTCCCTGGATGTTTCCCATGTGACCTCTGACCCAGCCTCCTGAGAAGTCAGCCTTTGATTAGCCTCAGAGAAGGCCACGGCTCAGGAGGAGAGACGGGCCAAGCGGCCAGCTGGAAGAGGAAGGGCCTCGGGGACAGAGTGACAGGGAGACCCGTGCACCCGGCAGAGGCGACCCAAGCCAGCTTCCCAGAGGGGGCGTGGGTCTAGTCCACAAGGTGGGGATCTACTGGAATTTGGGAAGCACTCTGAGCTAGAGGCAGGCCAAGGTCTCAAGACTCCAGCTGGCTCACGCTGGCATGGCATTTCCTCCTCAGGGCATCATCCGGTCCTCAATTACAGGCGTGAAGAGGATGGGAGGCTGAGACTGTAGACCCCGACCGGCTGGCTTGGGGAAGACCCTCCCGAGTTGCTTAGGCCGACAGTCCACGGACAGTAAGGTCTCTAAGGGGTCATGGAGAGAGAGATAGAGAGAGAGAGAGACAGAGAGAGGGATAGAGTGGGGGGTGGAGAGGGAGAGAGAGGGAGAGAGCTAATCACAAAGGGCAGGGCTGGAAGGACCAGGGAGAAGGTCTTTTGCCTGAAAAGCCCACAGGCGGCAGTGCGAAACAGGAGGCTCCAGGGCTCAATGCCCACCCCCCCACGGTGACCCGGGCAGGACCTCTTGGCCTCCGCCCCGGAGAGAGTCCAAAGCCCCGGGCGGGACCCGTGTCCCCATGGCAGCCCGTGTCCCTTTTCCCAGCCCTCAACAGGAGGGACTTGCCTCTGGGGAAGTGCGTCGCCCTTGCTGGGTCCCAGCGGACAGGGTCTCGCCGGGCTGGGCCGACCAAAAACCCACCGTGTAGCCCTGGCGTGCCCTAAAGTAAGTTTTGCCCTGCCCGCTCCGGGTCCCTGCAAGGGCTAGTTGCCAGCCGCCAGGCCCCAGGCTGAGCTGGAAGGAGCTTCTTTCTTTTTCAAATGTGGGCTTGGGCCGCGCGCATGCGCACAGGCGCTGGAGCAAAATGGGTCCCTAGCACCGAGCTGAGAGGGGTGTAACGCCAGCCTGCTGCAGCCTCTGGCTCAGGCTTCTCAGAAAGGCGCTGCCTGGGACTCCAGAGGCCGCCAGGACCACTCTCTTGGGTGCCAACGACCCCAGGACCACTGTGCACAGACAGGGGTCCGTTTGGGAAGACTTTCTTTGGCTCGGCCATGCCTTTTCAGATGGTTTTTTGGTGGGTTTTGGAAAGTTCCCACGGTGAAGCCTGGCCTCTCCTAGACCTCCATTCACAGACCATGCGGGTCTGGATCCCCGAGGGAAGCCTCCGCCTCTGCCTCCGCCTCCGCCTCTGCCTCCCCGGGGCTTGCACACCGGGACCAAGCCCAGTGTGTGCTCTCATGTCGCCCCGGCTCACTGAAAGCCCCAACAAGGACCCAGGACGCTGCATCCTGGAGTCGTCCACACCACCTCTGCCCTCTGGCTGCAGGGACTCTTGAGGAAACCAAGTGCTGAGAAGGCATCTACTCCGTTGACGAGTGCCGAGACAGTTAGGTGATGGGTAGAAGGAGTGGTTCTGCCCTGGGAGGCCACCCCTCTAGGCGCCCTACTCAGGGGCCGGGAGGGCACCTGCCAGGAGAGAGTTGCCCTGTCCCGGATGGCCTGGACCCGCAGGCGAGCAGGCATCCTGGCCCTGCCCTGCCCCGTGATGGCTTGAACGTCTTATGCCACCGTGTCCGGCTCACCGCGCCTTCGAAAGGGCTCCTGGGATCCATCACCCCACGGGAAGGAGTTGGGTTCATCTTCTTTCCCTGGATGTTTCCCATGTGACCTCTGACCCAGCCTCCTGAGAAGTCAGCCTTTGATTAGCCTCAGAGAAGGCCACGGCTCAGGAGGAGAGACGGGCCAAGCGGCCAGCTGGAAGAGGAAGGGCCTCGGGGACAGAGTGACAGGGAGACCCGTGCACCCGGCAGAGGCGACCCAAGCCAGCTTCCCAGAGGGGGCGTGGGTCTAGTCCACAAGGTGGGGATCTACTGGAATTTGGGAAGCACTCTGAGCTAGAGGCAGGCCAAGGTCTCAAGACTCCAGCTGGCTCACGCTGGCATGGCATTTCCTCCTCAGGGCATCATCCGGTCCTCAATTACAGGCGTGAAGAGGATGGGAGGCTGAGACTGTAGACCCCGACCGGCTGGCTTGGGGAAGACCCTCCCGAGTTGCTTAGGCCGACAGTCCACGGACAGTAAGGTCTCTAAGGGGTCATGGAGAGAGAGATAGAGAGAGAGAGAGACAGAGAGAGGGATAGAGTGGGGGGTGGAGAGGGAGAGAGAGGGAGAGAGCTAATCACAAAGGGCAGGGCTGGAAGGACCAGGGAGAAGGTCTTTTGCCTGAAAAGCCCACAGGCGGCAGTGCGAAACAGGAGGCTCCAGGGCTCAATGCCCCCCCCCCCACGGTGACCCGGGCAGGACCTCTTGGCCTCCGCCCGGGAGAGAGTCCAAAGCCCCGGGCGGGACCCGTGTCCCCATGGCAGCCCGTGTCCCTTTTCCCAGCCCTCAACAGGAGGGACTTGCCTCTGGGGAAGTGCGTCGCCCTTGCTGGGTCCCAGCGGACAGGGTCTCGCCGGGCTGGGCCGACCAAAAACCCACCGTGTAGCCCTGGCGTGCCCTAAAGTAAGTTTTGCCCTGCCCGCTCCGGGTCCCTGCAAGGGCTAGTTGCCAGCCGCCAGGCCCCAGGCTGAGCTGGAAGGAGCTTCTTTCTTTTTCAAATGTGGGCTTGGGCCGCGCGCATGCGCACAGGCGCTGGAGCAAAATGGGTCCCTAGCACCGAGCTGAGAGGGGTGTAACGCCAGCCTGCTGCAGCCTCTGGCTCAGGCTTCTCAGAAAGGCGCTGCCTGGGACTCCAGAGGCCGCCAGGACCACTCTCTTGGGTGCCAACGACCCCAGGACCACTGTGCACAGACAGGGGTCCGTTTGGGAAGACTTTCTTTGGCTCGGCCATGCCTTTTCAGATGGTTTTTTGGTGGGTTTTGGAAAGTTCCCACGGTGAAGCCTGGCCTCTCCTAGACCTCCATTCACAGACCATGCGGGTCTGGATCCCCGAGGGAAGCCTCCGCCTCTGCCTCCGCCTCCGCCTCTGCCTCCCCGGGGCTTGCACACCGGGACCAAGCCCAGTGTGTGCTCTCATGTCGCCCCGGCTCACTGAAAGCCCCAACAAGGACCCAGGACGCTGCATCCTGGAGTCGTCCACACCACCTCTGCCCTCTGGCTGCAGGGACTCTTGAGGAAACCAAGTGCTGAGAAGGCATCTACTCCGTTGACGAGTGCCGAGACAGTTAGGTGATGGGTAGAAGGAGTGGTTCTGCCCTGGGAGGCCACCCCTCTAGGCGCCCTACTCAGGGGCCGGGAGGGCACCTGCCAGGAGAGAGTTGCCCGGTCCCGGATGGCCTGGACCCGCAGGCGAGCAGGCATCCTGGCCCTGCCCTGCCCCGTGATGGCTTGAACGTCTTATGCCACCGTGTCCGGCTCACCGCGCCTTCGAAAGGGCTCCTGGGATCCATCACCCCACGGGAAGGAGTTGGGTTCATCTTCTTTCCCTGGATGTTTCCCATGTGACCTCTGACCCAGCCTCCTGAGAAGTCAGCCTTTGATTAGCCTCAGAGAAGGCCACGGCTCAGGAGGAGAGACGGGCCAAGCGGCCAGCTGGAAGAGGAAGGGCCTCGGGGACAGAGTGACAGGGAGACCCGTGCACCCGGCAGAGGCGACCCAAGCCAGCTTCCCAGAGGGGGCGTGGGTCTAGTCCACAAGGTGGGGATCTACTGGAATTTGGGAAGCACTCTGAGCTAGAGGCAGGCCAAGGTCTCAAGACTCCCGCTGGCTCATGCTGGCACCGCCTTTCCACCTCGGGGCATCAGCCGGTCCTCACACACCCCAGAGCTGCAGGATGACGGGTATGGGTTCCAGGCCCCGGCACTCGGGTTTCTTGTCCTGCTGAGCAAAGCACCGGCCCTCTGAAGAAGCCAAGGGGAAGAAGCAGCACGAGAGGCTGTCTGGGTCCATTGGAGACGGTCTCTTTGTCTGGCCCTTTGCCCACGTGGGGCTGCTCCCCTGGAAAAACCGAATTGGGGGGGGGGGCGGGAGGCAAGGAAGGGACTCTGGGGTGGTCCAGAGGCCTGAGCGGGGTCTGGGTAGCTGACCCTGCGCCAGTTGTGCTGGCAGGCACTTGGGTCATTCCATCGCTCAGCAAGGAGGGGACTCCGGAGGGACTACAGGCCCCGGCCTCTCCTTGGGTTTGGCAGAAGGTAGGGGGAGAGGGAAGGCCTCCCGTCGCCACTCTGATTTCAGACATCCTCTGCAGAAGCCAACTCTCTTTTCCAGAAACGGGAGGGTTGCCACCCCGGGAAGGGTCATCATAGAGCATCTCTCCGAGGGTCCGGGCCTCAGGGCAAGCCAGCCTTCCTTCTAGGTTGAAGAATCCTCCCACTCCAAGGCCCTAGCCCCTCCTGCAGCAGTCCTTCTAGGGGGAGTCGGCCCTGGCCACCGTAATCCCAGGGTTTGGCTTGGAGAGGCCAAGCCCTTCCAGCAATTAGGAGCACCGTCCTCGGACTGTTACTGCAGGGTGGGAAATGGACGAGCTGGGTGCGAAACCAGAGCAAAGGGAGAAACCGAGAGTGGAAAGGCGCGGAGGAGGCTCGGTGAGGGCGAGGTCTTTCCGTGGAGGCATGACATGCTGTGGCCAGGCCAGGCCAGGCCAGCCCTCAACATGCCTGTGTGATTCTTACTCGATTACAGGCGTGAAGAGGGTGGGAGGCTGAGACTGGAGACCCGGACGGATTGGCTTGGAGAAATACCTCCCGAGTTGCTTAGGGCGACAGTCCACGGACAGTAAGGTCTCTAAGGGGTCATGGAGAGAGAGATAGAGAGAGAGAGAGACAGAGAGAGGGATAGAGTGGGGGGGTGGAGAGGGAGAGAGAGGGAGAGAGCTAATCACAAAGGGCAGGGCTGGAAGGACCAGGGAGAAGGTCTTTTGCCTGAAAAGCCCACAGGCGGCAGTGCGAAACAGGAGGCTCCAGGGCTCAATGCCCCCCCCCCCACGGTGACCCGGGCAGGACCTCTTGGCCTCCGCCCGGGAGAGAGTCCAAAGCCCCGGGCGGGACCCGTGTCCCCATGGCAGCCCGTGTCCCTTTTCCCAGCCCTCAACAGGAGGGACTTGCCTCTGGGGAAGTGCGTCGCCCTTGCTGGGTCCCAGCGGACAGGGTCTCGCCGGGCTGGGCCGACCAAAAACCCACCGTGTAGCCCTGGCGTGCCCTAAAGTAAGTTTTGCCCTGCCCGCTCCGGGTCCCTGCAAGGGCTAGTTGCCAGCCGCCAGGCCCCAGGCTGAGCTGGAAGGAGCTTCTTTCTTTTTCAAATGTGGGCTTGGGCCGCGCGCATGCGCACAGGCGCTGGAGCAAAATGGGTCCCTAGCACCGAGCTGAGAGGGGTGTAACGCCAGCCTGCTGCAGCCTCTGGCTCAGGCTTCTCAGAAAGGCGCTGCCTGGGACTCCAGAGGCCGCCAGGACCACTCTCTTGGGTGCCAACGACCCCAGGACCACTGTGCACAGACAGGGGTCCGTTTGGGAAGACTTTCTTTGGCTCGGCCATGCCTTTTCAGATGGTTTTTTGGTGGGTTTTGGAAAGTTCCCACGGTGAAGCCTGGCCTCTCCTAGACCTCCATTCACAGACCATGCGGGTCTGGATCCCCGAGGGAAGCCTCCGCCTCTGCCTCCGCCTCCGCCTCTGCCTCCCCGGGGCTTGCACACCGGGACCAAGCCCAGTGTGTGCTCTCATGTCGCCCCGGCTCACTGAAAGCCCCAACAAGGACCCAGGACGCTGCATCCTGGAGTCGTCCACACCACCTCTGCCCTCTGGCTGCAGGGACTCTTGAGGAAACCAAGTGCTGAGAAGGCATCTACTCCGTTGACGAGTGCCGAGACAGTTAGGTGATGGGTAGAAGGAGTGGTTCTGCCCTGGGAGGCCACCCCTCTAGGCGCCCTACTCAGGGGCCGGGAGGGCACCTGCCAGGAGAGAGTTGCCCTGTCCCGGATGGCCTGGACCCGCAGGCGAGCAGGCATCCTGGCCCTGCCCTGCCCCGTGATGGCTTGAACGTCTTATGCCACCGTGTCCGGCTCACCGCGCCTTCGAAAGGGCTCCTGGGATCCATCACCCCACGGGAAGGAGTTGGGTTCATCTTCTTTCCCTGGATGTTTCCCATGTGACCTCTGACCCAGCCTCCTGAGAAGTCAGCCTTTGATTAGCCTCAGAGAAGGCCACGGCTCAGGAGGAGAGACGGGCCAAGCGGCCAGCTGGAAGAGGAAGGGCCTCGGGGACAGAGTGACAGGGAGACCCGTGCACCCGGCAGAGGCGACCCAAGCCAGCTTCCCAGAGGGGGCGTGGGTCTAGTCCACAAGGTGGGGATCTACTGGAATTTGGGAAGCACTCTGAGCTAGAGGCAGGCCAAGGTCTCAAGACTCCAGCTGGCTCACGCTGGCATGGCATTTCCTCCTCAGGGCATCATCCGGTCCTCAATTACAGGCGTGAAGAGGATGGGAGGCTGAGACTGTAGACCCCGACCGGCTGGCTTGGGGAAGACCCTCCCGAGTTGCTTAGGCCGACAGTCCACGGACAGTAAGGTCTCTAAGGGGTCATGGAGAGAGAGATAGAGAGAGAGAGAGACAGAGAGAGGGATAGAGTGGGGGGTGGAGAGGGAGAGAGAGGGAGAGAGCTAATCACAAAGGGCAGGGCTGGAAGGACCAGGGAGAAGGTCTTTTGCCTGAAAAGCCCACAGGCGGCAGTGCGAAACAGGAGGCTCCAGGGCTCAATGCCCACCCCCCCCCACGGTGACCCGGGCAGGACCTCTTGGCCTCCGCCCCGGAGAGAGTCCAAAGCCCCGGGCGGGACCCGTGTCCCCATGGCAGCCCGTGTCCCTTTTCCCAGCCCTCAACAGGAGGGACTTGCCTCTGGGGAAGTGCGTCGCCCTTGCTGGGTCCCAGCGGACAGGGTCTCGCCGGGCTGGGCCGACCAAAAACCCACCGTGTAGCCCTGGCGTGCCCTAAAGTAAGTTTTGCCCTGCCCGCTCCGGGTCCCTGCAAGGGCTAGTTGCCAGCCGCCAGGCCCCAGGCTGAGCTGGAAGGAGCTTCTTTCTTTTTCAAATGTGGGCTTGGGCCGCGCGCATGCGCACAGGCGCTGGAGCAAAATGGGTCCCTAGCACCGAGCTGAGAGGGGTGTAACGCCAGCCTGCTGCAGCCTCTGGCTCAGGCTTCTCAGAAAGGCGCTGCCTGGGACTCCAGAGGCCGCCAGGACCACTCTCTTGGGTGCCAACGACCCCAGGACCACTGTGCACAGACAGGGGTCCGTTTGGGAAGACTTTCTTTGGCTCGGCCATGCCTTTTCAGATGGTTTTTTGGTGGGTTTTGGAAAGTTCCCACGGTGAAGCCTGGCCTCTCCTAGACCTCCATTCACAGACCATGCGGGTCTGGATCCCCGAGGGAAGCCTCCGCCTCTGCCTCCGCCTCCGCCTCTGCCTCCCCGGGGCTTGCACACCGGGACCAAGCCCAGTGTGTGCTCTCATGTCGCCCCGGCTCACTGAAAGCCCCAACAAGGACCCAGGACGCTGCATCCTGGAGTCGTCCACACCACCTCTGCCCTCTGGCTGCAGGGACTCTTGAGGAAACCAAGTGCTGAGAAGGCATCTACTCCGTTGACGAGTGCCGAGACAGTTAGGTGATGGGTAGAAGGAGTGGTTCTGCCCTGGGGAGGCCACCCCTCTAGGCGCCCTACTCAGGGGCCGGGAGGGCACCTGCCAGGAGAGAGTTGCCCGGTCCCGGATGGCCTGGACCCGCAGGCGAGCAGGCATCCTGGCCCTGCCCTGCCCCGTGATGGCTTGAACGTCTTATGCCACCGTGTCCGGCTCACCGCGCCTTCGAAAGGGCTCCTGGGATCCATCACCCCACGGGAAGGAGTTGGGTTCATCTTCTTTCCCTGGATGTTTCCCATGTGACCTCTGACCCAGCCTCCTGAGAAGTCAGCCTTTGATTAGCCTCAGAGAAGGCCACGGCTCAGGAGGAGAGACGGGCCAAGCGGCCAGCTGGAAGAGGAAGGGCCTCGGGGACAGAGTGACAGGGAGACCCGTGCACCCGGCAGAGGCGACCCAAGCCAGCTTCCCAGAGGGGGCGTGGGTCTAGTCCACAAGGTGGGGATCTACTGGAATTTGGGAAGCACTCTGAGCTAGAGGCAGGCCAAGGTCTCAAGACTCCCGCTGGCTCATGCTGGCACCGCCTTTCCACCTCGGGGCATCAGCCGGTCCTCACACACCCCAGAGCTGCAGGATGACGGGTATGGGTTCCAGGCCCCGGCACTCGGGTTTCTTGTCCTGCTGAGCAAAGCACCGGCCCTCTGAAGAAGCCAAGGGGAAGAAGCAGCACGAGAGGCTGTCTGGGTCCATTGGAGACGGTCTCTTTGTCTGGCCCTTTGCCCACGTGGGGCTGCTCCCCTGGAAAAACCGAATTGGGGGAGGGGCGGGAGGCAAGGAAGGGACTCTGGGGTGGTCCAGAGGCCTGAGCGGGGTCTGGGTAGCTGACCCTGCGCCAGTTGTGCTGGCAGGCACTTGGGTCATTCCATCGCTCAGCAAGGAGGGGACTCCGGAGGGACTACAGGCCCCGGCCTCTCCTTGGGTTTGGCAGAAGGTAGGGGGAGAGGGAAGGCCTCCCGTCGCCACTCTGATTTCAGACATCCTCTGCAGAAGCCAACTCTCTTTTCCAGAAACGGGAGGGTTGCCACCCCGGGAAGGGTCATCATAGAGCATCTCTCCGAGGGTCCGGGCCTCAGGGCAAGCCAGCCTTCCTTCTAGGTTGAAGAATCCTCCCACTCCAAGGCCCTAGCCCCTCCTGCAGCAGTCCTTCTAGGGGGAGTCGGCCCTGGCCACCGTAATCCCAGGGTTTGGCTTGGAGAGGCCAAGCCCTTCCAGCAATTAGGAGCACCGTCCTCGGACTGTTACTGCAGGGTGGGAAATGGACGAGCTTGGTGCGAAACCAGAGCAAAGGGAGAAACCGAGAGTGGAAAGGCGCGGAGGAGGCTCGGTGAGGGCGAGGTCTTTCCGTGGAGGCATGACATGCTGTGGCCAGGCCAGGCCAGGCCAGCCCTCAACATGCCTGTGTGATTCTTACTCGATTACAGGCGTGAAGAGGGTGGGAGGCTGAGACTGGAGACCCGGACGGATTGGCTTGGAGAAATACCTCCCGAGTTGCTTAGGGCGACAGTCCACGGACAGTAAGGTCTCTAAGGGGTCATGGAGAGAGAGATAGAGAGAGAGAGAGACAGAGAGAGGGATAGAGTGGGGGGGTGGAGAGGGAGAGAGAGGGAGAGAGCTAATCACAAAGGGCAGGGCTGGAAGGACCAGGGAGAAGGTCTTTTGCCTGAAAAGCCCACAGGCGGCAGTGCGAAACAGGAGGCTCCAGGGCTCAATGCCCCCCCCCCCACGGTGACCCGGGCAGGACCTCTTGGCCTCCGCCCGGGAGAGAGTCCAAAGCCCCGGGCGGGACCCGTGTCCCCATGGCAGCCCGTGTCCCTTTTCCCAGCCCTCAACAGGAGGGACTTGCCTCTGGGGAAGTGCGTCGCCCTTGCTGGGTCCCAGCGGACAGGGTCTCGCCGGGCTGGGCCGACCAAAAACCCACCGTGTAGCCCTGGCGTGCCCTAAAGTAAGTTTTGCCCTGCCCGCTCCGGGTCCCTGCAAGGGCTAGTTGCCAGCCGCCAGGCCCCAGGCTGAGCTGGAAGGAGCTTCTTTCTTTTTCAAATGTGGGCTTGGGCCGCGCGCATGCGCACAGGCGCTGGAGCAAAATGGGTCCCTAGCACCGAGCTGAGAGGGGTGTAACGCCAGCCTGCTGCAGCCTCTGGCTCAGGCTTCTCAGAAAGGCGCTGCCTGGGACTCCAGAGGCCGCCAGGACCACTCTCTTGGGTGCCAACGACCCCAGGACCACTGTGCACAGACAGGGGTCCGTTTGGGAAGACTTTCTTTGGCTCGGCCATGCCTTTTCAGATGGTTTTTTGGTGGGTTTTGGAAAGTTCCCACGGTGAAGCCTGGCCTCTCCTAGACCTCCATTCACAGACCATGCGGGTCTGGATCCCCGAGGGAAGCCTCCGCCTCTGCCTCCGCCTCCGCCTCTGCCTCCCCGGGGCTTGCACACCGGGACCAAGCCCAGTGTGTGCTCTCATGTCGCCCCGGCTCACTGAAAGCCCCAACAAGGACCCAGGACGCTGCATCCTGGAGTCGTCCACACCACCTCTGCCCTCTGGCTGCAGGGACTCTTGAGGAAACCAAGTGCTGAGAAGGCATCTACTCCGTTGACGAGTGCCGAGACAGTTAGGTGATGGGTAGAAGGAGTGGTTCTGCCCTGGGAGGCCACCCCTCTAGGCGCCCTACTCAGGGGCCGGGAGGGCACCTGCCAGGAGAGAGTTGCCCTGTCCCGGATGGCCTGGACCCGCAGGCGAGCAGGCATCCTGGCCCTGCCCTGCCCCGTGATGGCTTGAACGTCTTATGCCACCGTGTCCGGCTCACCGCGCCTTCGAAAGGGCTCCTGGGATCCATCACCCCACGGGAAGGAGTTGGGTTCATCTTCTTTCCCTGGATGTTTCCCATGTGACCTCTGACCCAGCCTCCTGAGAAGTCAGCCTTTGATTAGCCTCAGAGAAGGCCACGGCTCAGGAGGAGAGACGGGCCAAGCGGCCAGCTGGAAGAGGAAGGGCCTCGGGGACAGAGTGACAGGGAGACCCGTGCACCCGGCAGAGGCGACCCAAGCCAGCTTCCCAGAGGGGGCGTGGGTCTAGTCCACAAGGTGGGGATCTACTGGAATTTGGGAAGCACTCTGAGCTAGAGGCAGGCCAAGGTCTCAAGACTCCAGCTGGCTCACGCTGGCATGGCATTTCCTCCTCAGGGCATCATCCGGTCCTCAATTACAGGCGTGAAGAGGATGGGAGGCTGAGACTGTAGACCCCGACCGGCTGGCTTGGGGAAGACCCTCCCGAGTTGCTTAGGCCGACAGTCCACGGACAGTAAGGTCTCTAAGGGGTCATGGAGAGAGAGATAGAGAGAGAGAGAGACAGAGAGAGGGATAGAGTGGGGGGTGGAGAGGGAGAGAGAGGGAGAGAGCTAATCACAAAGGGCAGGGCTGGAAGGACCAGGGAGAAGGTCTTTTGCCTGAAAAGCCCACAGGCGGCAGTGCGAAACAGGAGGCTCCAGGGCTCAATGCCCACCCCCCCCACGGTGACCCGGGCAGGACCTCTTGGCCTCCGCCCCGGAGAGAGTCCAAAGCCCCGGGCGGGACCCGTGTCCCCATGGCAGCCCGTGTCCCTTTTCCCAGCCCTCAACAGGAGGGACTTGCCTCTGGGGAAGTGCGTCGCCCTTGCTGGGTCCCAGCGGACAGGGTCTCGCCGGGCTGGGCCGACCAAAAACCCACCGTGTAGCCCTGGCGTGCCCTAAAGTAAGTTTTGCCCTGCCCGCTCCGGGTCCCTGCAAGGGCTAGTTGCCAGCCGCCAGGCCCCAGGCTGAGCTGGAAGGAGCTTCTTTCTTTTTCAAATGTGGGCTTGGGCCGCGCGCATGCGCACAGGCGCTGGAGCAAAATGGGTCCCTAGCACCGAGCTGAGAGGGGTGTAACGCCAGCCTGCTGCAGCCTCTGGCTCAGGCTTCTCAGAAAGGCGCTGCCTGGGACTCCAGAGGCCGCCAGGACCACTCTCTTGGGTGCCAACGACCCCAGGACCACTGTGCACAGACAGGGGTCCGTTTGGGAAGACTTTCTTTGGCTCGGCCATGCCTTTTCAGATGGTTTTTTGGTGGGTTTTGGAAAGTTCCCACGGTGAAGCCTGGCCTCTCCTAGACCTCCATTCACAGACCATGCGGGTCTGGATCCCCGAGGGAAGCCTCCGCCTCTGCCTCCGCCTCCGCCTCTGCCTCCCCGGGGCTTGCACACCGGGACCAAGCCCAGTGTGTGCTCTCATGTCGCCCCGGCTCACTGAAAGCCCCAACAAGGACCCAGGACGCTGCATCCTGGAGTCGTCCACACCACCTCTGCCCTCTGGCTGCAGGGACTCTTGAGGAAACCAAGTGCTGAGAAGGCATCTACTCCGTTGACGAGTGCCGAGACAGTTAGGTGATGGGTAGAAGGAGTGGTTCTGCCCTGGGAGGCCACCCCTCTAGGCGCCCTACTCAGGGGCCGGGAGGGCACCTGCCAGGAGAGAGTTGCCCGGTCCCGGATGGCCTGGACCCGCAGGCGAGCAGGCATCCTGGCCCTGCCCTGCCCCGTGATGGCTTGAACGTCTTATGCCACCGTGTCCGGCTCACCGCGCCTTCGAAAGGGCTCCTGGGATCCATCACCCCACGGGAAGGAGTTGGGTTCATCTTCTTTCCCTGGATGTTTCCCATGTGACCTCTGACCCAGCCTCCTGAGAAGTCAGCCTTTGATTAGCCTCAGAGAAGGCCACGGCTCAGGAGGAGAGACGGGCCAAGCGGCCAGCTGGAAGAGGAAGGGCCTCGGGGACAGAGTGACAGGGAGACCCGTGCACCCGGCAGAGGCGACCCAAGCCAGCTTCCCAGAGGGGGCGTGGGTCTAGTCCACAAGGTGGGGATCTACTGGAATTTGGGAAGCACTCTGAGCTAGAGGCAGGCCAAGGTCTCAAGACTCCCGCTGGCTCATGCTGGCACCGCCTTTCCACCTCGGGGCATCAGCCGGTCCTCACACACCCCAGAGCTGCAGGATGACGGGTATGGGTTCCAGGCCCCGGCACTCGGGTTTCTTGTCCTGCTGAGCAAAGCACCGGCCCTCTGAAGAAGCCAAGGGGAAGAAGCAGCACGAGAGGCTGTCTGGGTCCATTGGAGACGGTCTCTTTGTCTGGCCCTTTGCCCACGTGGGGCTGCTCCCCTGGAAAAACCGAATTGGGGGAGGGGCGGGAGGCAAGGAAGGGACTCTGGGGTGGTCCAGAGGCCTGAGCGGGGTCTGGGTAGCTGACCCTGCGCCAGTTGTGCTGGCAGGCACTTGGGTCATTCCATCGCTCAGCAAGGAGGGGACTCCGGAGGGACTACAGGCCCCGGCCTCTCCTTGGGTTTGGCAGAAGGTAGGGGGAGAGGGAAGGCCTCCCGTCGCCACTCTGATTTCAGACATCCTCTGCAGAAGCCAACTCTCTTTTCCAGAAACGGGAGGGTTGCCACCCCGGGAAGGGTCATCATAGAGCATCTCTCCGAGGGTCCGGGCCTCAGGGCAAGCCAGCCTTCCTTCTAGGTTGAAGAATCCTCCCACTCCAAGGCCCTAGCCCCTCCTGCAGCAGTCCTTCTAGGGGGAGTCGGCCCTGGCCACCGTAATCCCAGGGTTTGGCTTGGAGAGGCCAAGCCCTTCCAGCAATTAGGAGCACCGTCCTCGGACTGTTACTGCAGGGTGGGAAATGGACGAGCTGGGTGCGAAACCAGAGCAAAGGGAGAAACCGAGAGTGGAAAGGCGCGGAGGAGGCTCGGTGAGGGCGAGGTCTTTCCGTGGAGGCATGACATGCTGTGGCCAGGCCAGGCCAGGCCAGCCCTCAACATGCCTGTGTGATTCTTACTCGATTACAGGCGTGAAGAGGGTGGGAGGCTGAGACTGGAGACCCGGACGGATTGGCTTGGAGAAATACCTCCCGAGTTGCTTAGGGCGACAGTCCACGGACAGTAAGGTCTCTAAGGGGTCATGGAGAGAGAGATAGAGAGAGAGAGAGACAGAGAGAGGGATAGAGTGGGGGGGTGGAGAGGGAGAGAGAGGGAGAGAGCTAATCACAAAGGGCAGGGCTGGAAGGACCAGGGAGAAGGTCTTTTGCCTGAAAAGCCCACAGGCGGCAGTGCGAAACAGGAGGCTCCAGGGCTCAATGCCCCCCCCCCACGGTGACCCGGGCAGGACCTCTTGGCCTCCGCCCGGGAGAGAGTCCAAAGCCCCGGGCGGGACCCGTGTCCCCATGGCAGCCCGTGTCCCTTTTCCCAGCCCTCAACAGGAGGGACTTGCCTCTGGGGAAGTGCGTCGCCCTTGCTGGGTCCCAGCGGACAGGGTCTCGCCGGGCTGGGCCGACCAAAAACCCACCGTGTAGCCCTGGCGTGCCCTAAAGTAAGTTTTGCCCTGCCCGCTCCGGGTCCCTGCAAGGGCTAGTTGCCAGCCGCCAGGCCCCAGGCTGAGCTGGAAGGAGCTTCTTTCTTTTTCAAATGTGGGCTTGGGCCGCGCGCATGCGCACAGGCGCTGGAGCAAAATGGGTCCCTAGCACCGAGCTGAGAGGGGTGTAACGCCAGCCTGCTGCAGCCTCTGGCTCAGGCTTCTCAGAAAGGCGCTGCCTGGGACTCCAGAGGCCGCCAGGACCACTCTCTTGGGTGCCAACGACCCCAGGACCACTGTGCACAGACAGGGGTCCGTTTGGGAAGACTTTCTTTGGCTCGGCCATGCCTTTTCAGATGGTTTTTTGGTGGGTTTTGGAAAGTTCCCACGGTGAAGCCTGGCCTCTCCTAGACCTCCATTCACAGACCATGCGGGTCTGGATCCCCGAGGGAAGCCTCCGCCTCTGCCTCCGCCTCCGCCTCTGCCTCCCCGGGGCTTGCACACCGGGACCAAGCCCAGTGTGTGCTCTCATGTCGCCCCGGCTCACTGAAAGCCCCAACAAGGACCCAGGACGCTGCATCCTGGAGTCGTCCACACCACCTCTGCCCTCTGGCTGCAGGGACTCTTGAGGAAACCAAGTGCTGAGAAGGCATCTACTCCGTTGACGAGTGCCGAGACAGTTAGGTGATGGGTAGAAGGAGTGGTTCTGCCCTGGGAGGCCACCCCTCTAGGCGCCCTACTCAGGGGCCGGGAGGGCACCTGCCAGGAGAGAGTTGCCCTGTCCCGGATGGCCTGGACCCGCAGGCGAGCAGGCATCCTGGCCCTGCCCTGCCCCGTGATGGCTTGAACGTCTTATGCCACCGTGTCCGGCTCACCGCGCCTTCGAAAGGGCTCCTGGGATCCATCACCCCACGGGAAGGAGTTGGGTTCATCTTCTTTCCCTGGATGTTTCCCATGTGACCTCTGACCCAGCCTCCTGAGAAGTCAGCCTTTGATTAGCCTCAGAGAAGGCCACGGCTCAGGAGGAGAGACGGGCCAAGCGGCCAGCTGGAAGAGGAAGGGCCTCGGGGACAGAGTGACAGGGAGACCCGTGCACCCGGCAGAGGCGACCCAAGCCAGCTTCCCAGAGGGGGCGTGGGTCTAGTCCACAAGGTGGGGATCTACTGGAATTTGGGAAGCACTCTGAGCTAGAGGCAGGCCAAGGTCTCAAGACTCCAGCTGGCTCACGCTGGCATGGCATTTCCTCCTCAGGGCATCATCCGGTCCTCAATTACAGGCGTGAAGAGGATGGGAGGCTGAGACTGTAGACCCCGACCGGCTGGCTTGGGGAAGACCCTCCCGAGTTGCTTAGGCCGACAGTCCACGGACAGTAAGGTCTCTAAGGGGTCATGGAGAGAGAGATAGAGAGAGAGAGAGACAGAGAGAGGGATAGAGTGGGGGGTGGAGAGGGAGAGAGAGGGAGAGAGCTAATCACAAAGGGCAGGGCTGGAAGGACCAGGGAGAAGGTCTTTTGCCTGAAAAGCCCACAGGCGGCAGTGCGAAACAGGAGGCTCCAGGGCTCAATGCCCACCCCCCCCACGGTGACCCGGGCAGGACCTCTTGGCCTCCGCCCCGGAGAGAGTCCAAAGCCCCGGGCGGGACCCGTGTCCCCATGGCAGCCCGTGTCCCTTTTCCCAGCCCTCAACAGGAGGGACTTGCCTCTGGGGAAGTGCGTCGCCCTTGCTGGGTCCCAGCGGACAGGGTCTCGCCGGGCTGGGCCGACCAAAAACCCACCGTGTAGCCCTGGCGTGCCCTAAAGTAAGTTTTGCCCTGCCCGCTCCGGGTCCCTGCAAGGGCTAGTTGCCAGCCGCCAGGCCCCAGGCTGAGCTGGAAGGAGCTTCTTTCTTTTTCAAATGTGGGCTTGGGCCGCGCGCATGCGCACAGGCGCTGGAGCAAAATGGGTCCCTAGCACCGAGCTGAGAGGGGTGTAACGCCAGCCTGCTGCAGCCTCTGGCTCAGGCTTCTCAGAAAGGCGCTGCCTGGGACTCCAGAGGCCGCCAGGACCACTCTCTTGGGTGCCAACGACCCCAGGACCACTGTGCACAGACAGGGGTCCGTTTGGGAAGACTTTCTTTGGCTCGGCCATGCCTTTTCAGATGGTTTTTTGGTGGGTTTTGGAAAGTTCCCACGGTGAAGCCTGGCCTCTCCTAGACCTCCATTCACAGACCATGCGGGTCTGGATCCCCGAGGGAAGCCTCCGCCTCTGCCTCCGCCTCCGCCTCTGCCTCCCCGGGGCTTGCACACCGGGACCAAGCCCAGTGTGTGCTCTCATGTCGCCCCGGCTCACTGAAAGCCCCAACAAGGACCCAGGACGCTGCATCCTGGAGTCGTCCACACCACCTCTGCCCTCTGGCTGCAGGGACTCTTGAGGAAACCAAGTGCTGAGAAGGCATCTACTCCGTTGACGAGTGCCGAGACAGTTAGGTGATGGGTAGAAGGAGTGGTTCTGCCCTGGGAGGCCACCCCTCTAGGCGCCCTACTCAGGGGCCGGGAGGGCACCTGCCAGGAGAGAGTTGCCCGGTCCCGGATGGCCTGGACCCGCAGGCGAGCAGGCATCCTGGCCCTGCCCTGCCCCGTGATGGCTTGAACGTCTTATGCCACCGTGTCCGGCTCACCGCGCCTTCGAAAGGGCTCCTGGGATCCATCACCCCACGGGAAGGAGTTGGGTTCATCTTCTTTCCCTGGATGTTTCCCATGTGACCTCTGACCCAGCCTCCTGAGAAGTCAGCCTTTGATTAGCCTCAGAGAAGGCCACGGCTCAGGAGGAGAGACGGGCCAAGCGGCCAGCTGGAAGAGGAAGGGCCTCGGGGACAGAGTGACAGGGAGACCCGTGCACCCGGCAGAGGCGACCCAAGCCAGCTTCCCAGAGGGGGCGTGGGTCTAGTCCACAAGGTGGGGATCTACTGGAATTTGGGAAGCACTCTGAGCTAGAGGCAGGCCAAGGTCTCAAGACTCCCGCTGGCTCATGCTGGCACCGCCTTTCCACCTCGGGGCATCAGCCGGTCCTCACACACCCCAGAGCTGCAGGATGACGGGTATGGGTTCCAGGCCCCGGCACTCGGGTTTCTTGTCCTGCTGAGCAAAGCACCGGCCCTCTGAAGAAGCCAAGGGGAAGAAGCAGCACGAGAGGCTGTCTGGGTCCATTGGAGACGGTCTCTTTGTCTGGCCCTTTGCCCACGTGGGGCTGCTCCCCTGGAAAAACCGAATTGGGGGAGGGGCGGGAGGCAAGGAAGGGACTCTGGGGTGGTCCAGAGGCCTGAGCGGGGTCTGGGTAGCTGACCCTGCGCCAGTTGTGCTGGCAGGCACTTGGGTCATTCCATCGCTCAGCAAGGAGGGGACTCCGGAGGGACTACAGGCCCCGGCCTCTCCTTGGGTTTGGCAGAAGGTAGGGGGAGAGGGAAGGCCTCCCGTCGCCACTCTGATTTCAGACATCCTCTGCAGAAGCCAACTCTCTTTTCCAGAAACGGGAGGGTTGCCACCCCGGGAAGGGTCATCATAGAGCATCTCTCCGAGGGTCCGGGCCTCAGGGCAAGCCAGCCTTCCTTCTAGGTTGAAGAATCCTCCCACTCCAAGGCCCTAGCCCCTCCTGCAGCAGTCCTTCTAGGGGGAGTCGGCCCTGGCCACCGTAATCCCAGGGTTTGGCTTGGAGAGGCCAAGCCCTTCCAGCAATTAGGAGCACCGTCCTCGGACTGTTACTGCAGGGTGGGAAATGGACGAGCTTGGTGCGAAACCAGAGCAAAGGGAGAAACCGAGAGTGGAAAGGCGCGGAGGAGGCTCGGTGAGGGCGAGGTCTTTCCGTGGAGGCATGACATGCTGTGGCCAGGCCAGGCCAGGCCAGCCCTCAACATGCCTGTGTGATTCTTACTCGATTACAGGCGTGAAGAGGGTGGGAGGCTGAGACTGGAGACCCGGACGGATTGGCTTGGAGAAATACCTCCCGAGTTGCTTAGGGCGACAGTCCACGGACAGTAAGGTCTCTAAGGGGTCATGGAGAGAGAGATAGAGAGAGAGAGAGACAGAGAGAGGGATAGAGTGGGGGGGTGGAGAGGGAGAGAGAGGGAGAGAGCTAATCACAAAGGGCAGGGCTGGAAGGACCAGGGAGAAGGTCTTTTGCCTGAAAAGCCCACAGGCGGCAGTGCGAAACAGGAGGCTCCAGGGCTCAATGCCCCCCCCCCCCACGGTGACCCGGGCAGGACCTCTTGGCCTCCGCCCGGGAGAGAGTCCAAAGCCCCGGGCGGGACCCGTGTCCCCATGGCAGCCCGTGTCCCTTTTCCCAGCCCTCAACAGGAGGGACTTGCCTCTGGGGAAGTGCGTCGCCCTTGCTGGGTCCCAGCGGACAGGGTCTCGCCGGGCTGGGCCGACCAAAAACCCACCGTGTAGCCCTGGCGTGCCCTAAAGTAAGTTTTGCCCTGCCCGCTCCGGGTCCCTGCAAGGGCTAGTTGCCAGCCGCCAGGCCCCAGGCTGAGCTGGAAGGAGCTTCTTTCTTTTTCAAATGTGGGCTTGGGCCGCGCGCATGCGCACAGGCGCTGGAGCAAAATGGGTCCCTAGCACCGAGCTGAGAGGGGTGTAACGCCAGCCTGCTGCAGCCTCTGGCTCAGGCTTCTCAGAAAGGCGCTGCCTGGGACTCCAGAGGCCGCCAGGACCACTCTCTTGGGTGCCAACGACCCCAGGACCACTGTGCACAGACAGGGGTCCGTTTGGGAAGACTTTCTTTGGCTCGGCCATGCCTTTTCAGATGGTTTTTTGGTGGGTTTTGGAAAGTTCCCACGGTGAAGCCTGGCCTCTCCTAGACCTCCATTCACAGACCATGCGGGTCTGGATCCCCGAGGGAAGCCTCCGCCTCTGCCTCCGCCTCCGCCTCTGCCTCCCCGGGGCTTGCACACCGGGACCAAGCCCAGTGTGTGCTCTCATGTCGCCCCGGCTCACTGAAAGCCCCAACAAGGACCCAGGACGCTGCATCCTGGAGTCGTCCACACCACCTCTGCCCTCTGGCTGCAGGGACTCTTGAGGAAACCAAGTGCTGAGAAGGCATCTACTCCGTTGACGAGTGCCGAGACAGTTAGGTGATGGGTAGAAGGAGTGGTTCTGCCCTGGGAGGCCACCCCTCTAGGCGCCCTACTCAGGGGCCGGGAGGGCACCTGCCAGGAGAGAGTTGCCCTGTCCCGGATGGCCTGGACCCGCAGGCGAGCAGGCATCCTGGCCCTGCCCTGCCCCGTGATGGCTTGAACGTCTTATGCCACCGTGTCCGGCTCACCGCGCCTTCGAAAGGGCTCCTGGGATCCATCACCCCACGGGAAGGAGTTGGGTTCATCTTCTTTCCCTGGATGTTTCCCATGTGACCTCTGACCCAGCCTCCTGAGAAGTCAGCCTTTGATTAGCCTCAGAGAAGGCCACGGCTCAGGAGGAGAGACGGGCCAAGCGGCCAGCTGGAAGAGGAAGGGCCTCGGGGACAGAGTGACAGGGAGACCCGTGCACCCGGCAGAGGCGACCCAAGCCAGCTTCCCAGAGGGGGCGTGGGTCTAGTCCACAAGGTGGGGATCTACTGGAATTTGGGAAGCACTCTGAGCTAGAGGCAGGCCAAGGTCTCAAGACTCCAGCTGGCTCACGCTGGCATGGCATTTCCTCCTCAGGGCATCATCCGGTCCTCAATTACAGGCGTGAAGAGGATGGGAGGCTGAGACTGTAGACCCCGACCGGCTGGCTTGGGGAAGACCCTCCCGAGTTGCTTAGGCCGACAGTCCACGGACAGTAAGGTCTCTAAGGGGTCATGGAGAGAGAGATAGAGAGAGAGAGAGACAGAGAGAGGGATAGAGTGGGGGGTGGAGAGGGAGAGAGAGGGAGAGAGCTAATCACAAAGGGCAGGGCTGGAAGGACCAGGGAGAAGGTCTTTTGCCTGAAAAGCCCACAGGCGGCAGTGCGAAACAGGAGGCTCCAGGGCTCAATGCCCACCCCCCCCACGGTGACCCGGGCAGGACCTCTTGGCCTCCGCCCCGGAGAGAGTCCAAAGCCCCGGGCGGGACCCGTGTCCCCATGGCAGCCCGTGTCCCTTTTCCCAGCCCTCAACAGGAGGGACTTGCCTCTGGGGAAGTGCGTCGCCCTTGCTGGGTCCCAGCGGACAGGGTCTCGCCGGGCTGGGCCGACCAAAAACCCACCGTGTAGCCCTGGCGTGCCCTAAAGTAAGTTTTGCCCTGCCCGCTCCGGGTCCCTGCAAGGGCTAGTTGCCAGCCGCCAGGCCCCAGGCTGAGCTGGAAGGAGCTTCTTTCTTTTTCAAATGTGGGCTTGGGCCGCGCGCATGCGCACAGGCGCTGGAGCAAAATGGGTCCCTAGCACCGAGCTGAGAGGGGTGTAACGCCAGCCTGCTGCAGCCTCTGGCTCAGGCTTCTCAGAAAGGCGCTGCCTGGGACTCCAGAGGCCGCCAGGACCACTCTCTTGGGTGCCAACGACCCCAGGACCACTGTGCACAGACAGGGGTCCGTTTGGGAAGACTTTCTTTGGCTCGGCCATGCCTTTTCAGATGGTTTTTTGGTGGGTTTTGGAAAGTTCCCACGGTGAAGCCTGGCCTCTCCTAGACCTCCATTCACAGACCATGCGGGTCTGGATCCCCGAGGGAAGCCTCCGCCTCTGCCTCCGCCTCCGCCTCTGCCTCCCCGGGGCTTGCACACCGGGACCAAGCCCAGTGTGTGCTCTCATGTCGCCCCGGCTCACTGAAAGCCCCAACAAGGACCCAGGACGCTGCATCCTGGAGTCGTCCACACCACCTCTGCCCTCTGGCTGCAGGGACTCTTGAGGAAACCAAGTGCTGAGAAGGCATCTACTCCGTTGACGAGTGCCGAGACAGTTAGGTGATGGGTAGAAGGAGTGGTTCTGCCCTGGGAGGCCACCCCTCTAGGCGCCCTACTCAGGGGCCGGGAGGGCACCTGCCAGGAGAGAGTTGCCCTGTCCCGGATGGCCTGGACCCGCAGGCGAGCAGGCATCCTGGCCCTGCCCTGCCCCGTGATGGCTTGAACGTCTTATGCCACCGTGTCCGGCTCACCGCGCCTTCGAAAGGGCTCCTGGGATCCATCACCCCACGGGAAGGAGTTGGGTTCATCTTCTTTCCCTGGATGTTTCCCATGTGACCTCTGACCCAGCCTCCTGAGAAGTCAGCCTTTGATTAGCCTCAGAGAAGGCCACGGCTCAGGAGGAGAGACGGGCCAAGCGGCCAGCTGGAAGAGGAAGGGCCTCGGGGACAGAGTGACAGGGAGACCCGTGCACCCGGCAGAGGCGACCCAAGCCAGCTTCCCAGAGGGGGCGTGGGTCTAGTCCACAAGGTGGGGATCTACTGGAATTTGGGAAGCACTCTGAGCTAGAGGCAGGCCAAGGTCTCAAGACTCCCGCTGGCTCATGCTGGCACCGCCTTTCCACCTCGGGGCATCAGCCGGTCCTCAATTACAGGCGTGAAGAGGATGGGAGGCTGAGACTGTAGACCCCGACCGGCTGGCTTGGGGAAGACCCTCCCGAGTTGCTTAGGCCGACAGTCCACGGACAGTAAGGTCTCTAAGGGGTCATGGAGAGAGAGATAGAGAGAGAGAGAGACAGAGAGAGGGATAGAGTGGGGGGGTGGAGAGGGAGAGAGAGGGAGAGAGCTAATCACAAAGGGCAGGGCTGGAAGGACCAGGGAGAAGGTCTTTTGCCTGAAAAGCCCACAGGCGGCAGTGCGAAACAGGAGGCTCCAGGGCTCAATGCCCCCCCCCCCCACGGTGACCCGGGCAGGACCTCTTGGCCTCCGCCCGGGAGAGAGTCCAAAGCCCCGGGCGGGACCCGTGTCCCCATGGCAGCCCGTGTCCCTTTTCCCAGCCCTCAACAGGAGGGACTTGCCTCTGGGGAAGTGCGTCGCCCTTGCTGGGTCCCAGCGGACAGGGTCTCGCCGGGCTGGGCCGACCAAAAACCCACCGTGTAGCCCTGGCGTGCCCTAAAGTAAGTTTTGCCCTGCCCGCTCCGGGTCCCTGCAAGGGCTAGTTGCCAGCCGCCAGGCCCCAGGCTGAGCTGGAAGGAGCTTCTTTCTTTTTCAAATGTGGGCTTGGGCCGCGCGCATGCGCACAGGCGCTGGAGCAAAATGGGTCCCTAGCACCGAGCTGAGAGGGGTGTAACGCCAGCCTGCTGCAGCCTCTGGCTCAGGCTTCTCAGAAAGGCGCTGCCTGGGACTCCAGAGGCCGCCAGGACCACTCTCTTGGGTGCCAACGACCCCAGGACCACTGTGCACAGACAGGGGTCCGTTTGGGAAGACTTTCTTTGGCTCGGCCATGCCTTTTCAGATGGTTTTTTGGTGGGTTTTGGAAAGTTCCCACGGTGAAGCCTGGCCTCTCCTAGACCTCCATTCACAGACCATGCGGGTCTGGATCCCCGAGGGAAGCCTCCGCCTCTGCCTCCGCCTCCGCCTCTGCCTCCCCGGGGCTTGCACACCGGGACCAAGCCCAGTGTGTGCTCTCATGTCGCCCCGGCTCACTGAAAGCCCCAACAAGGACCCAGGACGCTGCATCCTGGAGTCGTCCACACCACCTCTGCCCTCTGGCTGCAGGGACTCTTGAGGAAACCAAGTGCTGAGAAGGCATCTACTCCGTTGACGAGTGCCGAGACAGTTAGGTGATGGGTAGAAGGAGTGGTTCTGCCCTGGGAGGCCACCCCTCTAGGCGCCCTACTCAGGGGCCGGGAGGGCACCTGCCAGGAGAGAGTTGCCCGGTCCCGGATGGCCTGGACCCGCAGGCGAGCAGGCATCCTGGCCCTGCCCTGCCCCGTGATGGCTTGAACGTCTTATGCCACCGTGTCCGGCTCACCGCGCCTTCGAAAGGGCTCCTGGGATCCATCACCCCACGGGAAGGAGTTGGGTTCATCTTCTTTCCCTGGATGTTTCCCATGTGACCTCTGACCCAGCCTCCTGAGAAGTCAGCCTTTGATTAGCCTCAGAGAAGGCCACGGCTCAGGAGGAGAGACGGGCCAAGCGGCCAGCTGGAAGAGGAAGGGCCTCGGGGACAGAGTGACAGGGAGACCCGTGCACCCGGCAGAGGCGACCCAAGCCAGCTTCCCAGAGGGGGCGTGGGTCTAGTCCACAAGGTGGGGATCTACTGGAATTTGGGAAGCACTCTGAGCTAGAGGCAGGCCAAGGTCTCAAGACTCCCGCTGGCTCATGCTGGCACCGCCTTTCCACCTCGGGGCATCAGCCGGTCCTCACACACCCCAGAGCTGCAGGATGACGGGTATGGGTTCCAGGCCCCGGCACTCGGGTTTCTTGTCCTGCTGAGCAAAGCACCGGCCCTCTGAAGAAGCCAAGGGGAAGAAGCAGCACGAGAGGCTGTCTGGGTCCATTGGAGACGGTCTCTTTGTCTGGCCCTTTGCCCACGTGGGGCTGCTCCCCTGGAAAAACCGAATTGGGGGAGGGGCGGGAGGCAAGGAAGGGACTCTGGGGTGGTCCAGAGGCCTGAGCGGGGTCTGGGTAGCTGACCCTGCGCCAGTTGTGCTGGCAGGCACTTGGGTCATTCCATCGCTCAGCAAGGAGGGGACTCCGGAGGGACTACAGGCCCCGGCCTCTCCTTGGGTTTGGCAGAAGGTAGGGGGAGAGGGAAGGCCTCCCGTCGCCACTCTGATTTCAGACATCCTCTGCAGAAGCCAACTCTCTTTTCCAGAAACGGGAGGGTTGCCACCCCGGGAAGGGTCATCATAGAGCATCTCTCCGAGGGTCCGGGCCTCAGGGCAAGCCAGCCTTCCTTCTAGGTTGAAGAATCCTCCCACTCCAAGGCCCTAGCCCCTCCTGCAGCAGTCCTTCTAGGGGGAGTCGGCCCTGGCCACCGTAATCCCAGGGTTTGGCTTGGAGAGGCCAAGCCCTTCCAGCAATTAGGAGCACCGTCCTCGGACTGTTACTGCAGGGTGGGAAATGGACGAGCTTGGTGCGAAACCAGAGCAAAGGGAGAAACCGAGAGTGGAAAGGCGCGGAGGAGGCTCGGTGAGGGCGAGGTCTTTCCGTGGAGGCATGACATGCTGTGGCCAGGCCAGGCCAGGCCAGCCCTCAACATGCCTGTGTGATTCTTACTCGATTACAGGCGTGAAGAGGGTGGGAGGCTGAGACTGGAGACCCGGACGGATGGCTTGGAGAAATACCTCCCGAGTTGCTTAGGGCGACAGTCCACGGACAGTAAGGTCTCTAAGGGGTCATGGAGAGAGAGATAGAGAGAGAGAGAGACAGAGAGAGGGATAGAGTGGGGGGGTGGAGAGGGAGAGAGAGGGAGAGAGCTAATCACAAAGGGCAGGGCTGGAAGGACCAGGGAGAAGGTCTTTTGCCTGAAAAGCCCACAGGCGGCAGTGCGAAACAGGAGGCTCCAGGGCTCAATGCCCCCCCCCCCACGGTGACCCGGGCAGGACCTCTTGGCCTCCGCCCGGGAGAGAGTCCAAAGCCCCGGGCGGGACCCGTGTCCCCATGGCAGCCCGTGTCCCTTTTCCCAGCCCTCAACAGGAGGGACTTGCCTCTGGGGAAGTGCGTCGCCCTTGCTGGGTCCCAGCGGACAGGGTCTCGCCGGGCTGGGCCGACCAAAAACCCACCGTGTAGCCCTGGCGTGCCCTAAAGTAAGTTTTGCCCTGCCCGCTCCGGGTCCCTGCAAGGGCTAGTTGCCAGCCGCCAGGCCCCAGGCTGAGCTGGAAGGAGCTTCTTTCTTTTTCAAATGTGGGCTTGGGCCGCGCGCATGCGCACAGGCGCTGGAGCAAAATGGGTCCCTAGCACCGAGCTGAGAGGGGTGTAACGCCAGCCTGCTGCAGCCTCTGGCTCAGGCTTCTCAGAAAGGCGCTGCCTGGGACTCCAGAGGCCGCCAGGACCACTCTCTTGGGTGCCAACGACCCCAGGACCACTGTGCACAGACAGGGGTCCGTTTGGGAAGACTTTCTTTGGCTCGGCCATGCCTTTTCAGATGGTTTTTTGGTGGGTTTTGGAAAGTTCCCACGGTGAAGCCTGGCCTCTCCTAGACCTCCATTCACAGACCATGCGGGTCTGGATCCCCGAGGGAAGCCTCCGCCTCTGCCTCCGCCTCCGCCTCTGCCTCCCCGGGGCTTGCACACCGGGACCAAGCCCAGTGTGTGCTCTCATGTCGCCCCGGCTCACTGAAAGCCCCAACAAGGACCCAGGACGCTGCATCCTGGAGTCGTCCACACCACCTCTGCCCTCTGGCTGCAGGGACTCTTGAGGAAACCAAGTGCTGAGAAGGCATCTACTCCGTTGACGAGTGCCGAGACAGTTAGGTGATGGGTAGAAGGAGTGGTTCTGCCCTGGGAGGCCACCCCTCTAGGCGCCCTACTCAGGGGCCGGGAGGGCACCTGCCAGGAGAGAGTTGCCCGGTCCCGGATGGCCTGGACCCGCAGGCGAGCAGGCATCCTGGCCCTGCCCTGCCCCGTGATGGCTTGAACGTCTTATGCCACCGTGTCCGGCTCACCGCGCCTTCGAAAGGGCTCCTGGGATCCATCACCCCACGGGAAGGAGTTGGGTTCATCTTCTTTCCCTGGATGTTTCCCATGTGACCTCTGACCCAGCCTCCTGAGAAGTCAGCCTTTGATTAGCCTCAGAGAAGGCCACGGCTCAGGAGGAGAGACGGGCCAAGCGGCCAGCTGGAAGAGGAAGGGCCTCGGGGACAGAGTGACAGGGAGACCCGTGCACCCGGCAGAGGCGACCCAAGCCAGCTTCCCAGAGGGGGCGTGGGTCTAGTCCACAAGGTGGGGATCTACTGGAATTTGGGAAGCACTCTGAGCTAGAGGCAGGCCAAGGTCTCAAGACTCCCGCTGGCTCATGCTGGCACCGCCTTTCCACCTCGGGGCATCAGCCGGTCCTCACACACCCCAGAGCTGCAGGATGACGGGTATGGGTTCCAGGCCCCGGCACTCGGGTTTCTTGTCCTGCTGAGCAAAGCACCGGCCCTCTGAAGAAGCCAAGGGGAAGAAGCAGCACGAGAGGCTGTCTGGGTCCATTGGAGACGGTCTCTTTGTCTGGCCCTTTGCCCACGTGGGGCTGCTCCCCTGGAAAAACCGAATTGGGGGAGGGGCGGGAGGCAAGGAAGGGACTCTGGGGTGGTCCAGAGGCCTGAGCGGGGTCTGGGTAGCTGACCCTGCGCCAGTTGTGCTGGCAGGCACTTGGGTCATTCCATCGCTCAGCAAGGAGGGGACTCCGGAGGGACTACAGGCCCCGGCCTCTCCTTGGGTTTGGCAGAAGGTAGGGGGAGAGGGAAGGCCTCCCGTCGCCACTCTGATTTCAGACATCCTCTGCAGAAGCCAACTCTCTTTTCCAGAAACGGGAGGGTTGCCACCCCGGGAAGGGTCATCATAGAGCATCTCTCCGAGGGTCCGGGCCTCAGGGCAAGCCAGCCTTCCTTCTAGGTTGAAGAATCCTCCCACTCCAAGGCCCTAGCCCCTCCTGCAGCAGTCCTTCTAGGGGGAGTCGGCCCTGGCCACCGTAATCCCAGGGTTTGGCTTGGAGAGGCCAAGCCCTTCCAGCAATTAGGAGCACCGTCCTCGGACTGTTACTGCAGGGTGGGAAATGGACGAGCTGGGTGCGAAACCAGAGCAAAGGGAGAAACCGAGAGTGGAAAGGCGCGGAGGAGGCTCGGTGAGGGCGAGGTCTTTCCGTGGAGGCATGACATGCTGTGGCCAGGCCAGGCCAGGCCAGCCCTCAACATGCCTGTGTGATTCTTACTCGATTACAGGCGTGAAGAGGGTGGGAGGCTGAGACTGGAGACCCGGACGGACTGGCTTGGAGAAATACCTCCCGAGTTGCTTAGGGCGACAGTCCACGGACAGTAAGGTCTCTAAGGGGTCATGGAGAGAGAGATAGAGAGAGAGAGAGACAGAGAGAGGGATAGAGTGGGGGGTGGAGAGGGAGAGAGAGGGAGAGAGCTAATCACAAAGGGCAGGGCTGGAAGGACCAGGGAGAAGGTCTTTTGCCTGAAAAGCCCACAGGCGGCAGTGCGAAACAGGAGGCTCCAGGGCTCAATGCCCCCCCCCCCACGGTGACCCGGGCAGGACCTCTTGGCCTCCGCCCGGGAGAGAGTCCAAAGCCCCGGGCGGGACCCGTGTCCCCATGGCAGCCCGTGTCCCTTTTCCCAGCCCTCAACAGGAGGGACTTGCCTCTGGGGAAGTGCGTCGCCCTTGCTGGGTCCCAGCGGACAGGGTCTCGCCGGGCTGGGCCGACCAAAAACCCACCGTGTAGCCCTGGCGTGCCCTAAAGTAAGTTTTGCCCTGCCCGCTCCGGGTCCCTGCAAGGGCTAGTTGCCAGCCGCCAGGCCCCAGGCTGAGCTGGAAGGAGCTTCTTTCTTTTTCAAATGTGGGCTTGGGCCGCGCGCATGCGCACAGGCGCTGGAGCAAAATGGGTCCCTAGCACCGAGCTGAGAGGGGTGTAACGCCAGCCTGCTGCAGCCTCTGGCTCAGGCTTCTCAGAAAGGCGCTGCCTGGGACTCCAGAGGCCGCCAGGACCACTCTCTTGGGTGCCAACGACCCCAGGACCACTGTGCACAGACAGGGGTCCGTTTGGGAAGACTTTCTTTGGCTCGGCCATGCCTTTTCAGATGGTTTTTTGGTGGGTTTTGGAAAGTTCCCACGGTGAAGCCTGGCCTCTCCTAGACCTCCATTCACAGACCATGCGGGTCTGGATCCCCGAGGGAAGCCTCCGCCTCTGCCTCCGCCTCCGCCTCTGCCTCCCCGGGGCTTGCACACCGGGACCAAGCCCAGTGTGTGCTCTCATGTCGCCCCGGCTCACTGAAAGCCCCAACAAGGACCCAGGACGCTGCATCCTGGAGTCGTCCACACCACCTCTGCCCTCTGGCTGCAGGGACTCTTGAGGAAACCAAGTGCTGAGAAGGCATCTACTCCGTTGACGAGTGCCGAGACAGTTAGGTGATGGGTAGAAGGAGTGGTTCTGCCCTGGGAGGCCACCCCTCTAGGCGCCCTACTCAGGGGCCGGGAGGGCACCTGCCAGGAGAGAGTTGCCCGGTCCCGGATGGCCTGGACCCGCAGGCGAGCAGGCATCCTGGCCCTGCCCTGCCCCGTGATGGCTTGAACGTCTTATGCCACCGTGTCCGGCTCACCGCGCCTTCGAAAGGGCTCCTGGGATCCATCACCCCACGGGAAGGAGTTGGGTTCATCTTCTTTCCCTGGATGTTTCCCATGTGACCTCTGACCCAGCCTCCTGAGAAGTCAGCCTTTGATTAGCCTCAGAGAAGGCCACGGCTCAGGAGGAGAGACGGGCCAAGCGGCCAGCTGGAAGAGGAAGGGCCTCGGGGACAGAGTGACAGGGAGACCCGTGCACCCGGCAGAGGCGACCCAAGCCAGCTTCCCAGAGGGGGCGTGGGTCTAGTCCACAAGGTGGGGATCTACTGGAATTTGGGAAGCACTCTGAGCTAGAGGCAGGCCAAGGTCTCAAGACTCCCGCTGGCTCATGCTGGCACCGCCTTTCCACCTCGGGGCATCAGCCGGTCCTCACACACCCCAGAGCTGCAGGATGACGGGTATGGGTTCCAGGCCCCGGCACTCGGGTTTCTTGTCCTGCTGAGCAAAGCACCGGCCCTCTGAAGAAGCCAAGGGGAAGAAGCAGCACGAGAGGCTGTCTGGGTCCATTGGAGAGACGGTCTCTTTGTCTGGCCCTTTGCCCACGTGGGGCTGCTCCCCTGGAAAAACCGAATTGGGGGAGGGGCGGGAGGCAAGGAAGGGACTCTGGGGTGGTCCAGAGGCCTGAGCGGGGTCTGGGTAGCTGACCCTGCGCCAGTTGTGCTGGCAGGCACTTGGGTCATTCCATCGCTCAGCAAGGAGGGGACTCCGGAGGGACTACAGGCCCCGGCCTCTCCTTGGGTTTGGCAGAAGGTAGGGGGAGAGGGAAGGCCTCCCGTCGCCACTCTGATTTCAGACATCCTCTGCAGAAGCCAACTCTCTTTTCCAGAAACGGGAGGGTTGCCACCCCGGGAAGGGTCATCATAGAGCATCTCTCCGAGGGTCCGGGCCTCAGGGCAAGCCAGCCTTCCTTCTAGGTTGAAGAATCCTCCCACTCCAAGGCCCTAGCCCCTCCTGCAGCAGTCCTTCTAGGGGGAGTCGGCCCTGGCCACCGTAATCCCAGGGTTTGGCTTGGAGAGGCCAAGCCCTTCCAGCAATTAGGAGCACCGTCCTCGGACTGTTACTGCAGGGTGGGAAATGGACGAGCTTGGTGCGAAACCAGAGCAAAGGGAGAAACCGAGAGTGGAAAGGCGCGGAGGAGGCTCGGTGAGGGCGAGGTCTTTCCGTGGAGGCATGACATGCTGTGGCCAGGCCAGGCCAGGCCAGCCCTCAACATGCCTGTGTGATTCTTACTCGATTACAGGCGTGAAGAGGGTGGGAGGCTGAGACTGGAGACCCGGACGGATGGCTTGGAGAAATACCTCCCGAGTTGCTTAGGGCGACAGTCCACGGACAGTAAGGTCTCTAAGGGGTCATGGAGAGAGAGATAGAGAGAGAGAGAGACAGAGAGAGGGATAGAGTGGGGGGGTGGAGAGGGAGAGAGAGGGAGAGAGCTAATCACAAAGGGCAGGGCTGGAAGGACCAGGGAGAAGGTCTTTTGCCTGAAAAGCCCACAGGCGGCAGTGCGAAACAGGAGGCTCCAGGGCTCAATGCCCCCCCCCCCACGGTGACCCGGGCAGGACCTCTTGGCCTCCGCCCGGGAGAGAGTCCAAAGCCCCGGGCGGGACCCGTGTCCCCATGGCAGCCCGTGTCCCTTTTCCCAGCCCTCAACAGGAGGGACTTGCCTCTGGGGAAGTGCGTCGCCCTTGCTGGGTCCCAGCGGACAGGGTCTCGCCGGGCTGGGCCGACCAAAAACCCACCGTGTAGCCCTGGCGTGCCCTAAAGTAAGTTTTGCCCTGCCCGCTCCGGGTCCCTGCAAGGGCTAGTTGCCAGCCGCCAGGCCCCAGGCTGAGCTGGAAGGAGCTTCTTTCTTTTTCAAATGTGGGCTTGGGCCGCGCGCATGCGCACAGGCGCTGGAGCAAAATGGGTCCCTAGCACCGAGCTGAGAGGGGTGTAACGCCAGCCTGCTGCAGCCTCTGGCTCAGGCTTCTCAGAAAGGCGCTGCCTGGGACTCCAGAGGCCGCCAGGACCACTCTCTTGGGTGCCAACGACCCCAGGACCACTGTGCACAGACAGGGGTCCGTTTGGGAAGACTTTCTTTGGCTCGGCCATGCCTTTTCAGATGGTTTTTTGGTGGGTTTTGGAAAGTTCCCACGGTGAAGCCTGGCCTCTCCTAGACCTCCATTCACAGACCATGCGGGTCTGGATCCCCGAGGGAAGCCTCCGCCTCTGCCTCCGCCTCCGCCTCTGCCTCCCCGGGGCTTGCACACCGGGACCAAGCCCAGTGTGTGCTCTCATGTCGCCCCGGCTCACTGAAAGCCCCAACAAGGACCCAGGACGCTGCATCCTGGAGTCGTCCACACCACCTCTGCCCTCTGGCTGCAGGGACTCTTGAGGAAACCAAGTGCTGAGAAGGCATCTACTCCGTTGACGAGTGCCGAGACAGTTAGGTGATGGGTAGAAGGAGTGGTTCTGCCCTGGGAGGCCACCCCTCTAGGCGCCCTACTCAGGGGCCGGGAGGGCACCTGCCAGGAGAGAGTTGCCCCGTCCCGGATGGCCTGGACCCGCAGGCGAGCAGGCATCCTGGCCCTGCCCTGCCCCGTGATGGCTTGAACGTCTTATGCCACCGTGTCCGGCTCACCGCGCCTTCGAAAGGGCTCCTGGGATCCATCACCCCACGGGAAGGAGTTGGGTTCATCTTCTTTCCCTGGATGTTTCCCATGTGACCTCTGACCCAGCCTCCTGAGAAGTCAGCCTTTGATTAGCCTCAGAGAAGGCCACGGCTCAGGAGGAGAGACGGGCCAAGCGGCCAGCTGGAAGAGGAAGGGCCTCGGGACAGAGTGACAGGGAGACCCGTGCACCCGGCAGAGGCGACCCAAGCCAGCTTCCCAGAGGGGGCGTGGGTCTAGTCCACAAGGTGGGGATCTACTGGAATTTGGGAAGCACTCTGAGCTAGAGGCAGGCCAAGGTCTCAAGACTCCAGCTGGCTCACGCTGGCATGGCATTTCCTCCTCAGGGCATCATCCGGTCCTCAATTACAGGCGTGAAGAGGATGGGAGGCTGAGACTGGAGACCCCGACCGGCTGGCTTGGGGAAGACCCTCCCGAGTTGCTTAGGGCGACAGTCCACGGACAGTAAGGTCTCTAAGGGGTCATGGAGAGAGAGATAGAGAGAGAGAGAGACAGAGAGAGGGATAGAGTGGGGGGTGGAGAGGGAGAGAGAGGGAGAGAGCTAATCACAAAGGGCAGGGCTGGAAGGACCAGGGAGAAGGTCTTTTGCCTGAAAAGCCCACAGGCGGCAGTGCGAAACAGGAGGCTCCAGGGCTCAATGCCCACCCCCCCCACGGTGACCCGGGCAGGACCTCTTGGCCTCCGCCCCGGAGAGAGTCCAAAGCCCCGGGCGGGACCCGTGTCCCCATGGCAGCCCGTGTCCCTTTTCCCAGCCCTCAACAGGAGGGACTTGCCTCTGGGGAAGTGCGTCGCCCTTGCTGGGTCCCAGCGGACAGGGTCTCGCCGGGCTGGGCCGACCAAAAACCCACCGTGTAGCCCTGGCGTGCCCTAAAGTAAGTTTTGCCCTGCCCGCTCCGGGTCCCTGCAAGGGCTAGTTGCCAGCCGCCAGGCCCCAGGCTGAGCTGGAAGGAGCTTCTTTCTTTTTCAAATGTGGGCTTGGGCCGCGCGCATGCGCACAGGCGCTGGAGCAAAATGGGTCCCTAGCACCGAGCTGAGAGGGGTGTAACGCCAGCCTGCTGCAGCCTCTGGCTCAGGCTTCTCAGAAAGGCGCTGCCTGGGACTCCAGAGGCCGCCAGGACCACTCTCTTGGGTGCCAACGACCCCAGGACCACTGTGCACAGACAGGGGTCCGTTTGGGAAGACTTTCTTTGGCTCGGCCATGCCTTTTCAGATGGTTTTTTGGTGGGTTTTGGAAAGTTCCCACGGTGAAGCCTGGCCTCTCCTAGACCTCCATTCACAGACCATGCGGGTCTGGATCCCCGAGGGAAGCCTCCGCCTCTGCCTCCGCCTCCGCCTCTGCCTCCCCGGGGGCTTGCACACCGGGACCAAGCCCAGTGTGTGCTCTCATGTCGCCCCGGCTCACTGAAAGCCCCAACAAGGACCCAGGACGCTGCATCCTGGAGTCGTCCACACCACCTCTGCCCTCTGGCTGCAGGGACTCTTGAGGAAACCAAGTGCTGAGAAGGCATCTACTCCGTTGACGAGTGCCGAGACAGTTAGGTGATGGGTAGAAGGAGTGGTTCTGCCCTGGGAGGCCACCCCTCTAGGCGCCCTACTCAGGGGCCGGGAGGGCACCTGCCAGGAGAGAGTTGCCCTGTCCCGGATGGCCTGGACCCGCAGGCGAGCAGGCATCCTGGCCCTGCCCTGCCCCGTGATGGCTTGAACGTCTTATGCCACCGTGTCCGGCTCACCGCGCCTTCGAAAGGGCTCCTGGGATCCATCACCCCACGGGAAGGAGTTGGGTTCATCTTCTTTCCCTGGATGTTTCCCATGTGACCTCTGACCCAGCCTCCTGAGAAGTCAGCCTTTGATTAGCCTCAGAGAAGGCCACGGCTCAGGAGGAGAGACGGGCCAAGCGGCCAGCTGGAAGAGGAAGGGCCTCGGGGACAGAGTGACAGGGAGACCCGTGCACCCGGCAGAGGCGACCCAAGCCAGCTTCCCAGAGGGGGCGTGGGTCTAGTCCACAAGGTGGGGATCTACTGGAATTTGGGAAGCACTCTGAGCTAGAGGCAGGCCAAGGTCTCAAGACTCCAGCTGGCTCACGCTGGCATGGCATTTCCTCCTCAGGGCATCATCCGGTCCTCAATTACAGGCGTGAAGAGGATGGGAGGCTGAGACTGTAGACCCCGACCGGCTGGCTTGGGGAAGACCCTCCCGAGTTGCTTAGGCCGACAGTCCACGGACAGTAAGGTCTCTAAGGGGTCATGGAGAGAGAGATAGAGAGAGAGAGAGACAGAGAGAGGGATAGAGTGGGGGGTGGAGAGGGAGAGAGAGGGAGAGAGCTAATCACAAAGGGCAGGGCTGGAAGGACCAGGGAGAAGGTCTTTTGCCTGAAAAGCCCACAGGCGGCAGTGCGAAACAGGAGGCTCCAGGGCTCAATGCCCACCCCCCCCACGGTGACCCGGGCAGGACCTCTTGGCCTCCGCCCCGGAGAGAGTCCAAAGCCCCGGGCGGGACCCGTGTCCCCATGGCAGCCCGTGTCCCTTTTCCCAGCCCTCAACAGGAGGGACTTGCCTCTGGGGAAGTGCGTCGCCCTTGCTGGGTCCCAGCGGACAGGGTCTCGCCGGGCTGGGCCGACCAAAAACCCACCGTGTAGCCCTGGCGTGCCCTAAAGTAAGTTTTGCCCTGCCCGCTCCGGGTCCCTGCAAGGGCTAGTTGCCAGCCGCCAGGCCCCAGGCTGAGCTGGAAGGAGCTTCTTTCTTTTTCAAATGTGGGCTTGGGCCGCGCGCATGCGCACAGGCGCTGGAGCAAAATGGGTCCCTAGCACCGAGCTGAGAGGGGTGTAACGCCAGCCTGCTGCAGCCTCTGGCTCAGGCTTCTCAGAAAGGCGCTGCCTGGGACTCCAGAGGCCGCCAGGACCACTCTCTTGGGTGCCAACGACCCCAGGACCACTGTGCACAGACAGGGGTCCGTTTGGGAAGACTTTCTTTGGCTCGGCCATGCCTTTTCAGATGGTTTTTTGGTGGGTTTTGGAAAGTTCCCACGGTGAAGCCTGGCCTCTCCTAGACCTCCATTCACAGACCATGCGGGTCTGGATCCCCGAGGGAAGCCTCCGCCTCTGCCTCCGCCTCCGCCTCTGCCTCCCCGGGGCTTGCACACCGGGACCAAGCCCAGTGTGTGCTCTCATGTCGCCCCGGCTCACTGAAAGCCCCAACAAGGACCCAGGACGCTGCATCCTGGAGTCGTCCACACCACCTCTGCCCTCTGGCTGCAGGGACTCTTGAGGAAACCAAGTGCTGAGAAGGCATCTACTCCGTTGACGAGTGCCGAGACAGTTAGGTGATGGGTAGAAGGAGTGGTTCTGCCCTGGGAGGCCACCCCTCTAGGCGCCCTACTCAGGGGCCGGGAGGGCACCTGCCAGGAGAGAGTTGCCCGGTCCCGGATGGCCTGGACCCGCAGGCGAGCAGGCATCCTGGCCCTGCCCTGCCCCGTGATGGCTTGAACGTCTTATGCCACCGTGTCCGGCTCACCGCGCCTTCGAAAGGGCTCCTGGGATCCATCACCCCACGGGAAGGAGTTGGGTTCATCTTCTTTCCCTGGATGTTTCCCATGTGACCTCTGACCCAGCCTCCTGAGAAGTCAGCCTTTGATTAGCCTCAGAGAAGGCCACGGCTCAGGAGGAGAGACGGGCCAAGCGGCCAGCTGGAAGAGGAAGGGCCTCGGGACAGAGTGACAGGGAGACCCGTGCACCCGGCAGAGGCGACCCAAGCCAGCTTCCCAGAGGGGGCGTGGGTCTAGTCCACAAGGTGGGGATCTACTGGAATTTGGGAAGCACTCTGAGCTAGAGGCAGGCCAAGGTCTCAAGACTCCCGCTGGCTCATGCTGGCACCGCCTTTCCACCTCGGGGCATCAGCCGGTCCTCACACACCCCAGAGCTGCAGGATGACGGGTATGGGTTCCAGGCCCCGGCACTCGGGTTTCTTGTCCTGCTGAGCAAAGCACCGGCCCTCTGAAGAAGCCAAGGGGAAGAAGCAGCACGAGAGGCTGTCTGGGTCCATTGGAGACGGTCTCTTTGTCTGGCCCTTTGCCCACGTGGGGCTGCTCCCCTGGAAAAACCGAATTGGGGGAGGGGCGGGAGGCAAGGAAGGGACTCTGGGGTGGTCCAGAGGCCTGAGCGGGGTCTGGGTAGCTGACCCTGCGCCAGTTGTGCTGGCAGGCACTTGGGTCATTCCATCGCTCAGCAAGGAGGGGACTCCGGAGGGACTACAGGCCCCGGCCTCTCCTTGGGTTTGGCAGAAGGTAGGGGGAGAGGGAAGGCCTCCCGTCGCCACTCTGATTTCAGACATCCTCTGCAGAAGCCAACTCTCTTTTCCAGAAACGGGAGGGTTGCCACCCCGGGAAGGGTCATCATAGAGCATCTCTCCGAGGGTCCGGGCCTCAGGGCAAGCCAGCCTTCCTTCTAGGTTGAAGAATCCTCCCACTCCAAGGCCCTAGCCCCTCCTGCAGCAGTCCTTCTAGGGGGAGTCGGCCCTGGCCACCGTAATCCCAGGGTTTGGCTTGGAGAGGCCAAGCCCTTCCAGCAATTAGGAGCACCGTCCTCGGACTGTTACTGCAGGGTGGGAAATGGACGAGCTTGGTGCGAAACCAGAGCAAAGGGAGAAACCGAGAGTGGAAAGGCGCGGAGGAGGCTCGGTGAGGGCGAGGTCTTTCCGTGGAGGCATGACATGCTGTGGCCAGGCCAGGCCAGGCCAGCCCTCAACATGCCTGTGTGATTCTTACTCGATTACAGGCGTGAAGAGGGTGGGAGGCTGAGACTGGAGACCCGGACGGATTGGCTTGGAGAAATACCTCCCGAGTTGCTTAGGGCGACAGTCCACGGACAGTAAGGTCTCTAAGGGGTCATGGAGAGAGAGATAGAGAGAGAGAGAGACAGAGAGAGGGATAGAGTGGGGGGGTGGAGAGGGAGAGAGAGGGAGAGAGCTAATCACAAAGGGCAGGGCTGGAAGGACCAGGGAGAAGGTCTTTTGCCTGAAAAGCCCACAGGCGGCAGTGCGAAACAGGAGGCTCCAGGGCTCAATGCCCCCCCCCCACGGTGACCCGGGCAGGACCTCTTGGCCTCCGCCCGGGAGAGAGTCCAAAGCCCCGGGCGGGACCCGTGTCCCCATGGCAGCCCGTGTCCCTTTTCCCAGCCCTCAACAGGAGGGACTTGCCTCTGGGGAAGTGCGTCGCCCTTGCTGGGTCCCAGCGGACAGGGTCTCGCCGGGCTGGGCCGACCAAAAACCCACCGTGTAGCCCTGGCGTGCCCTAAAGTAAGTTTTGCCCTGCCCGCTCCGGGTCCCTGCAAGGGCTAGTTGCCAGCCGCCAGGCCCCAGGCTGAGCTGGAAGGAGCTTCTTTCTTTTTCAAATGTGGGCTTGGGCCGCGCGCATGCGCACAGGCGCTGGAGCAAAATGGGTCCCTAGCACCGAGCTGAGAGGGGTGTAACGCCAGCCTGCTGCAGCCTCTGGCTCAGGCTTCTCAGAAAGGCGCTGCCTGGGACTCCAGAGGCCGCCAGGACCACTCTCTTGGGTGCCAACGACCCCAGGACCACTGTGCACAGACAGGGGTCCGTTTGGGAAGACTTTCTTTGGCTCGGCCATGCCTTTTCAGATGGTTTTTTGGTGGGTTTTGGAAAGTTCCCACGGTGAAGCCTGGCCTCTCCTAGACCTCCATTCACAGACCATGCGGGTCTGGATCCCCGAGGGAAGCCTCCGCCTCTGCCTCCGCCTCCGCCTCTGCCTCCCCGGGGCTTGCACACCGGGACCAAGCCCAGTGTGTGCTCTCATGTCGCCCCGGCTCACTGAAAGCCCCAACAAGGACCCAGGACGCTGCATCCTGGAGTCGTCCACACCACCTCTGCCCTCTGGCTGCAGGGACTCTTGAGGAAACCAAGTGCTGAGAAGGCATCTACTCCGTTGACGAGTGCCGAGACAGTTAGGTGATGGGTAGAAGGAGTGGTTCTGCCCTGGGAGGCCACCCCTCTAGGCGCCCTACTCAGGGGCCGGGAGGGCACCTGCCAGGAGAGAGTTGCCCCGTCCCGGATGGCCTGGACCCGCAGGCGAGCAGGCATCCTGGCCCTGCCCTGCCCCGTGATGGCTTGAACGTCTTATGCCACCGTGTCCGGCTCACCGCGCCTTCGAAAGGGCTCCTGGGATCCATCACCCCACGGGAAGGAGTTGGGTTCATCTTCTTTCCCTGGATGTTTCCCATGTGACCTCTGACCCAGCCTCCTGAGAAGTCAGCCTTTGATTAGCCTCAGAGAAGGCCACGGCTCAGGAGGAGAGACGGGCCAAGCGGCCAGCTGGAAGAGGAAGGGCCTCGGGGACAGAGTGACAGGGAGACCCGTGCACCCGGCAGAGGCGACCCAAGCCAGCTTCCCAGAGGGGGCGTGGGTCTAGTCCACAAGGTGGGGATCTACTGGAATTTGGGAAGCACTCTGAGCTAGAGGCAGGCCAAGGTCTCAAGACTCCAGCTGGCTCACGCTGGCATGGCATTTCCTCCTCAGGGCATCATCCGGTCCTCAATTACAGGCGTGAAGAGGATGGGAGGCTGAGACTGTAGACCCCGACCGGCTGGCTTGGGGAAGACCCTCCCGAGTTGCTTAGGCCGACAGTCCACGGACAGTAAGGTCTCTAAGGGGTCATGGAGAGAGAGATAGAGAGAGAGAGAGACAGAGAGAGGGATAGAGTGGGGGGTGGAGAGGGAGAGAGAGGGAGAGAGCTAATCACAAAGGGCAGGGCTGGAAGGACCAGGGAGAAGGTCTTTTGCCTGAAAAGCCCACAGGCGGCAGTGCGAAACAGGAGGCTCCAGGGCTCAATGCCCACCCCCCCCACGGTGACCCGGGCAGGACCTCTTGGCCTCCGCCCCGGAGAGAGTCCAAAGCCCCGGGCGGGACCCGTGTCCCCATGGCAGCCCGTGTCCCTTTTCCCAGCCCTCAACAGGAGGGACTTGCCTCTGGGGAAGTGCGTCGCCCTTGCTGGGTCCCAGCGGACAGGGTCTCGCCGGGCTGGGCCGACCAAAAACCCACCGTGTAGCCCTGGCGTGCCCTAAAGTAAGTTTTGCCCTGCCCGCTCCGGGTCCCTGCAAGGGCTAGTTGCCAGCCGCCAGGCCCCAGGCTGAGCTGGAAGGAGCTTCTTTCTTTTTCAAATGTGGGCTTGGGCCGCGCGCATGCGCACAGGCGCTGGAGCAAAATGGGTCCCTAGCACCGAGCTGAGAGGGGTGTAACGCCAGCCTGCTGCAGCCTCTGGCTCAGGCTTCTCAGAAAGGCGCTGCCTGGGACTCCAGAGGCCGCCAGGACCACTCTCTTGGGTGCCAACGACCCCAGGACCACTGTGCACAGACAGGGGTCCGTTTGGGAAGACTTTCTTTGGCTCGGCCATGCCTTTTCAGATGGTTTTTTGGTGGGTTTTGGAAAGTTCCCACGGTGAAGCCTGGCCTCTCCTAGACCTCCATTCACAGACCATGCGGGTCTGGATCCCCGAGGGAAGCCTCCGCCTCTGCCTCCGCCTCCGCCTCTGCCTCCCCGGGGCTTGCACACCGGGACCAAGCCCAGTGTGTGCTCTCATGTCGCCCCGGCTCACTGAAAGCCCCAACAAGGACCCAGGACGCTGCATCCTGGAGTCGTCCACACCACCTCTGCCCTCTGGCTGCAGGGACTCTTGAGGAAACCAAGTGCTGAGAAGGCATCTACTCCGTTGACGAGTGCCGAGACAGTTAGGTGATGGGTAGAAGGAGTGGTTCTGCCCTGGGAGGCCACCCCTCTAGGCGCCCTACTCAGGGGCCGGGAGGGCACCTGCCAGGAGAGAGTTGCCCCGTCCCGGATGGCCTGGACCCGCAGGCGAGCAGGCATCCTGGCCCTGCCCTGCCCCGTGATGGCTTGAACGTCTTATGCCACCGTGTCCGGCTCACCGCGCCTTCGAAAGGGCTCCTGGGATCCATCACCCCACGGGAAGGAGTTGGGTTCATCTTCTTTCCCTGGATGTTTCCCATGTGACCTCTGACCCAGCCTCCTGAGAAGTCAGCCTTTGATTAGCCTCAGAGAAGGCCACGGCTCAGGAGGAGAGACGGGCCAAGCGGCCAGCTGGAAGAGGAAGGGCCTCGGGGACAGAGTGACAGGGAGACCCGTGCACCCGGCAGAGGCGACCCAAGCCAGCTTCCCAGAGGGGGCGTGGGTCTAGTCCACAAGGTGGGGATCTACTGGAATTTGGGAAGCACTCTGAGCTAGAGGCAGGCCAAGGTCTCAAGACTCCCGCTGGCTCATGCTGGCACCGCCTTTCCACCTCGGGGCATCAGCCGGTCCTCACACACCCCAGAGCTGCAGGATGACGGGTATGGGTTCCAGGCCCCGGCACTCGGGTTTCTTGTCCTGCTGAGCAAAGCACCGGCCCTCTGAAGAAGCCAAGGGGAAGAAGCAGCACGAGAGGCTGTCTGGGTCCATTGGAGACGGTCTCTTTGTCTGGCCCTTTGCCCACGTGGGGCTGCTCCCCTGGAAAAACCGAATTGGGGGAGGGGCGGGAGGCAAGGAAGGGACTCTGGGGTGGTCCAGAGGCCTGAGCGGGGTCTGGGTAGCTGACCCTGCGCCAGTTGTGCTGGCAGGCACTTGGGTCATTCCATCGCTCAGCAAGGAGGGGACTCCGGAGGGACTACAGGCCCCGGCCTCTCCTTGGGTTTGGCAGAAGGTAGGGGGAGAGGGAAGGCCTCCCGTCGCCACTCTGATTTCAGACATCCTCTGCAGAAGCCAACTCTCTTTTCCAGAAACGGGAGGGTTGCCACCCCGGGAAGGGTCATCATAGAGCATCTCTCCGAGGGTCCGGGCCTCAGGGCAAGCCAGCCTTCCTTCTAGGTTGAAGAATCCTCCCACTCCAAGGCCCTAGCCCCTCCTGCAGCAGTCCTTCTAGGGGGAGTCGGCCCTGGCCACCGTAATCCCAGGGTTTGGCTTGGAGAGGCCAAGCCCTTCCAGCAATTAGGAGCACCGTCCTCGGACTGTTACTGCAGGGTGGGAAATGGACGAGCTTGGTGCGAAACCAGAGCAAAGGGAGAAACCGAGAGTGGAAAGGCGCGGAGGAGGCTCGGTGAGGGCGAGGTCTTTCCGTGGAGGCATGACATGCTGTGGCCAGGCCAGGCCAGGCCAGCCCTCAACATGCCTGTGTGATTCTTACTCGATTACAGGCGTGAAGAGGGTGGGAGGCTGAGACTGGAGACCCGGACGGATTGGCTTGGAGAAATACCTCCCGAGTTGCTTAGGGCGACAGTCCACGGACAGTAAGGTCTCTAAGGGGTCATGGAGAGAGAGATAGAGAGAGAGAGAGACAGAGAGAGGGATAGAGTGGGGGGGTGGAGAGGGAGAGAGAGGGAGAGAGCTAATCACAAAGGGCAGGGCTGGAAGGACCAGGGAGAAGGTCTTTTGCCTGAAAAGCCCACAGGCGGCAGTGCGAAACAGGAGGCTCCAGGGCTCAATGCCCCCCCCCCACGGTGACCCGGGCAGGACCTCTTGGCCTCCGCCCGGGAGAGAGTCCAAAGCCCCGGGCGGGACCCGTGTCCCCATGGCAGCCCGTGTCCCTTTTCCCAGCCCTCAACAGGAGGGACTTGCCTCTGGGGAAGTGCGTCGCCCTTGCTGGGTCCCAGCGGACAGGGTCTCGCCGGGCTGGGCCGACCAAAAACCCACCGTGTAGCCCTGGCGTGCCCTAAAGTAAGTTTTGCCCTGCCCGCTCCGGGTCCCTGCAAGGGCTAGTTGCCAGCCGCCAGGCCCCAGGCTGAGCTGGAAGGAGCTTCTTTCTTTTTCAAATGTGGGCTTGGGCCGCGCGCATGCGCACAGGCGCTGGAGCAAAATGGGTCCCTAGCACCGAGCTGAGAGGGGTGTAACGCCAGCCTGCTGCAGCCTCTGGCTCAGGCTTCTCAGAAAGGCGCTGCCTGGGACTCCAGAGGCCGCCAGGACCACTCTCTTGGGTGCCAACGACCCCAGGACCACTGTGCACAGACAGGGGTCCGTTTGGGAAGACTTTCTTTGGCTCGGCCATGCCTTTTCAGATGGTTTTTTGGTGGGTTTTGGAAAGTTCCCACGGTGAAGCCTGGCCTCTCCTAGACCTCCATTCACAGACCATGCGGGTCTGGATCCCCGAGGGAAGCCTCCGCCTCTGCCTCCGCCTCCGCCTCTGCCTCCCCGGGGCTTGCACACCGGGACCAAGCCCAGTGTGTGCTCTCATGTCGCCCCGGCTCACTGAAAGCCCCAACAAGGACCCAGGACGCTGCATCCTGGAGTCGTCCACACCACCTCTGCCCTCTGGCTGCAGGGACTCTTGAGGAAACCAAGTGCTGAGAAGGCATCTACTCCGTTGACGAGTGCCGAGACAGTTAGGTGATGGGTAGAAGGAGTGGTTCTGCCCTGGGAGGCCACCCCTCTAGGCGCCCTACTCAGGGGCCGGGAGGGCACCTGCCAGGAGAGAGTTGCCCCGTCCCGGATGGCCTGGACCCGCAGGCGAGCAGGCATCCTGGCCCTGCCCTGCCCCGTGATGGCTTGAACGTCTTATGCCACCGTGTCCGGCTCACCGCGCCTTCGAAAGGGCTCCTGGGATCCATCACCCCACGGGAAGGAGTTGGGTTCATCTTCTTTCCCTGGATGTTTCCCATGTGACCTCTGACCCAGCCTCCTGAGAAGTCAGCCTTTGATTAGCCTCAGAGAAGGCCACGGCTCAGGAGGAGAGACGGGCCAAGCGGCCAGCTGGAAGAGGAAGGGCCTCGGAGACAGAGTGACAGGGAGACCCGTGCACCCGGCAGAGGCGACCCAAGCCAGCTTCCCAGAGGGGGCGTGGGTCTAGTCCACAAGGTGGGGATCTACTGGAATTTGGGAAGCACTCTGAGCTAGAGGCAGGCCAAGGTCTCAAGACTCCAGCTGGCTCACGCTGGCATGGCATTTCCTCCTCAGGGCATCATCCGGTCCTCAATTACAGGCGTGAAGAGGATGGGAGGCTGAGACTGTAGACCCCGACCGGCTGGCTTGGGGAAGACCCTCCCGAGTTGCTTAGGCCGACAGTCCACGGACAGTAAGGTCTCTAAGGGGTCATGGAGAGAGAGATAGAGAGAGAGAGAGACAGAGAGAGGGATAGAGTGGGGGGTGGAGAGGGAGAGAGAGGGAGAGAGCTAATCACAAAGGGCAGGGCTGGAAGGACCAGGGAGAAGGTCTTTTGCCTGAAAAGCCCACAGGCGGCAGTGCGAAACAGGAGGCTCCAGGGCTCAATGCCCACCCCCCCACGGTGACCCGGGCAGGACCTCTTGGCCTCCGCCCCGGAGAGAGTCCAAAGCCCCGGGCGGGACCCGTGTCCCCATGGCAGCCCGTGTCCCTTTTCCCAGCCCTCAACAGGAGGGACTTGCCTCTGGGGAAGTGCGTCGCCCTTGCTGGGTCCCAGCGGACAGGGTCTCGCCGGGCTGGGCCGACCAAAAACCCACCGTGTAGCCCTGGCGTGCCCTAAAGTAAGTTTTGCCCTGCCCGCTCCGGGTCCCTGCAAGGGCTAGTTGCCAGCCGCCAGGCCCCAGGCTGAGCTGGAAGGAGCTTCTTTCTTTTTCAAATGTGGGCTTGGGCCGCGCGCATGCGCACAGGCGCTGGAGCAAAATGGGTCCCTAGCACCGAGCTGAGAGGGGTGTAACGCCAGCCTGCTGCAGCCTCTGGCTCAGGCTTCTCAGAAAGGCGCTGCCTGGGACTCCAGAGGCCGCCAGGACCACTCTCTTGGGTGCCAACGACCCCAGGACCACTGTGCACAGACAGGGGTCCGTTTGGGAAGACTTTCTTTGGCTCGGCCATGCCTTTTCAGATGGTTTTTTGGTGGGTTTTGGAAAGTTCCCACGGTGAAGCCTGGCCTCTCCTAGACCTCCATTCACAGACCATGCGGGTCTGGATCCCCGAGGGAAGCCTCCGCCTCTGCCTCCGCCTCCGCCTCTGCCTCCCCGGGGCTTGCACACCGGGACCAAGCCCAGTGTGTGCTCTCATGTCGCCCCGGCTCACTGAAAGCCCCAACAAGGACCCAGGACGCTGCATCCTGGAGTCGTCCACACCACCTCTGCCCTCTGGCTGCAGGGACTCTTGAGGAAACCAAGTGCTGAGAAGGCATCTACTCCGTTGACGAGTGCCGAGACAGTTAGGTGATGGGTAGAAGGAGTGGTTCTGCCCTGGGAGGCCACCCCTCTAGGCGCCCTACTCAGGGGCCGGGAGGGCACCTGCCAGGAGAGAGTTGCCCCGTCCCGGATGGCCTGGACCCGCAGGCGAGCAGGCATCCTGGCCCTGCCCTGCCCCGTGATGGCTTGAACGTCTTATGCCACCGTGTCCGGCTCACCGCGCCTTCGAAAGGGCTCCTGGGATCCATCACCCCACGGGAAGGAGTTGGGTTCATCTTCTTTCCCTGGATGTTTCCCATGTGACCTCTGACCCAGCCTCCTGAGAAGTCAGCCTTTGATTAGCCTCAGAGAAGGCCACGGCTCAGGAGGAGAGACGGGCCAAGCGGCCAGCTGGAAGAGGAAGGGCCTCGGGGACAGAGTGACAGGGAGACCCGTGCACCCGGCAGAGGCGACCCAAGCCAGCTTCCCAGAGGGGGCGTGGGTCTAGTCCACAAGGTGGGGATCTACTGGAATTTGGGAAGCACTCTGAGCTAGAGGCAGGCCAAGGTCTCAAGACTCCAGCTGGCTCACGCTGGCATGGCATTTCCTCCTCAGGGCATCATCCGGTCCTCAATTACAGGCGTGAAGAGGATGGGAGGCTGAGACTGTAGACCCCGACCGGCTGGCTTGGGGAAGACCCTCCCGAGTTGCTTAGGGCGACAGTCCACGGACAGTAAGGTCTCTAAGGGGTCATGGAGAGAGAGATAGAGAGAGAGAGAGACAGAGAGAGGGATAGAGTGGGGGGTGGAGAGGGAGAGAGAGGGAGAGAGCTAATCACAAAGGGCAGGGCTGGAAGGACCAGGGAGAAGGTCTTTTGCCTGAAAAGCCCACAGGCGGCAGTGCGAAACAGGAGGCTCCAGGGCTCAATGCCCACCCCCCCCACGGTGACCCGGGCAGGACCTCTTGGCCTCCGCCCCGGAGAGAGTCCAAAGCCCCGGGCGGGACCCGTGTCCCCATGGCAGCCCGTGTCCCTTTTCCCAGCCCTCAACAGGAGGGACTTGCCTCTGGGGAAGTGCGTCGCCCTTGCTGGGTCCCAGCGGACAGGGTCTCGCCGGGCTGGGCCGACCAAAAACCCACCGTGTAGCCCTGGCGTGCCCTAAAGTAAGTTTTGCCCTGCCCGCTCCGGGTCCCTGCAAGGGCTAGTTGCCAGCCGCCAGGCCCCAGGCTGAGCTGGAAGGAGCTTCTTTCTTTTTCAAATGTGGGCTTGGGCCGCGCGCATGCGCACAGGCGCTGGAGCAAAATGGGTCCCTAGCACCGAGCTGAGAGGGGTGTAACGCCAGCCTGCTGCAGCCTCTGGCTCAGGCTTCTCAGAAAGGCGCTGCCTGGGACTCCAGAGGCCGCCAGGACCACTCTCTTGGGTGCCAACGACCCCAGGACCACTGTGCACAGACAGGGGTCCGTTTGGGAAGACTTTCTTTGGCTCGGCCATGCCTTTTCAGATGGTTTTTTGGTGGGTTTTGGAAAGTTCCCACGGTGAAGCCTGGCCTCTCCTAGACCTCCATTCACAGACCATGCGGGTCTGGATCCCCGAGGGAAGCCTCCGCCTCTGCCTCCGCCTCCGCCTCTGCCTCCCCGGGGCTTGCACACCGGGACCAAGCCCAGTGTGTGCTCTCATGTCGCCCCGGCTCACTGAAAGCCCCAACAAGGACCCAGGACGCTGCATCCTGGAGTCGTCCACACCACCTCTGCCCTCTGGCTGCAGGGACTCTTGAGGAAACCAAGTGCTGAGAAGGCATCTACTCCGTTGACGAGTGCCGAGACAGTTAGGTGATGGGTAGAAGGAGTGGTTCTGCCCTGGGAGGCCACCCCTCTAGGCGCCCTACTCAGGGGCCGGGAGGGCACCTGCCAGGAGAGAGTTGCCCGTCCCGGATGGCCTGGACCCGCAGGCGAGCAGGCATCCTGGCCCTGCCCTGCCCCGTGATGGCTTGAACGTCTTATGCCACCGTGTCCGGCTCACCGCGCCTTCGAAAGGGCTCCTGGGATCCATCACCCCACGGGAAGGAGTTGGGTTCATCTTCTTTCCCTGGATGTTTCCCATGTGACCTCTGACCCAGCCTCCTGAGAAGTCAGCCTTTGATTAGCCTCAGAGAAGGCCACGGCTCAGGAGGAGAGACGGGCCAAGCGGCCAGCTGGAAGAGGAAGGGCCTCGGGGACAGAGTGACAGGGAGACCCGTGCACCCGGCAGAGGCGACCCAAGCCAGCTTCCCAGAGGGGGCGTGGGTCTAGTCCACAAGGTGGGGATCTACTGGAATTTGGGAAGCACTCTGAGCTAGAGGCAGGCCAAGGTCTCAAGACTCCAGCTGGCTCACGCTGGCATGGCATTTCCACCTCAGGGCATCATCCGGTCCTCAATTACAGGCGTGAAGAGGATGGGAGGCTGAGACTGTAGACCCCGACCGGCTGGCTTGGGGAAGACCCTCCCGAGTTGCTTAGGGCGACAGTCCACGGACAGTAAGGTCTCTAAGGGGTCATGGAGAGAGAGATAGAGAGAGAGAGAGACAGAGAGAGGGATAGAGTGGGGGGTGGAGAGGGAGAGAGAGGGAGAGAGCTAATCACAAAGGGCAGGGCTGGAAGGACCAGGGAGAAGGTCTTTTGCCTGAAAAGCCCACAGGCGGCAGTGCGAAACAGGAGGCTCCAGGGCTCAATGCCCCCCCCCCCCACGGTGACCCGGGCAGGACCTCTTGGCCTCCGCCCCGGAGAGAGTCCAAAGCCCCGGGCGGGACCCGTGTCCCCATGGCAGCCCGTGTCCCTTTTCCCAGCCCTCAACAGGAGGGACTTGCCTCTGGGGAAGTGCGTCGCCCTTGCTGGGTCCCAGCGGACAGGGTCTCGCCGGGCTGGGCCGACCAAAAACCCACCGTGTAGCCCTGGCGTGCCCTAAAGTAAGTTTTGCCCTGCCCGCTCCGGGTCCCTGCAAGGGCTAGTTGCCAGCCGCCAGGCCCCAGGCTGAGCTGGAAGGAGCTTCTTTCTTTTTCAAATGTGGGCTTGGGCCGCGCGCATGCGCACAGGCGCTGGAGCAAAATGGGTCCCTAGCACCGAGCTGAGAGGGGTGTAACGCCAGCCTGCTGCAGCCTCTGGCTCAGGCTTCTCAGAAAGGCGCTGCCTGGGACTCCAGAGGCCGCCAGGACCACTCTCTTGGGTGCCAACGACCCCAGGACCACTGTGCACAGACAGGGGTCCGTTTGGGAAGACTTTCTTTGGCTCGGCCATGCCTTTTCAGATGGTTTTTTGGTGGGTTTTGGAAAGTTCCCACGGTGAAGCCTGGCCTCTCCTAGACCTCCATTCACAGACCATGCGGGTCTGGATCCCCGAGGGAAGCCTCCGCCTCTGCCTCCGCCTCCGCCTCTGCCTCCCCGGGGCTTGCACACCGGGACCAAGCCCAGTGTGTGCTCTCATGTCGCCCCGGCTCACTGAAAGCCCCAACAAGGACCCAGGACGCTGCATCCTGGAGTCGTCCACACCACCTCTGCCCTCTGGCTGCAGGGACTCTTGAGGAAACCAAGTGCTGAGAAGGCATCTACTCCGTTGACGAGTGCCGAGACAGTTAGGTGATGGGTAGAAGGAGTGGTTCTGCCCTGGGAGGCCACCCCTCTAGGCGCCCTACTCAGGGGCCGGGAGGGCACCTGCCAGGAGAGAGTTGCCCCGTCCCGGATGGCCTGGACCCGCAGGCGAGCAGGCATCCTGGCCCTGCCCTGCCCCGTGATGGCTTGAACGTCTTATGCCACCGTGTCCGGCTCACCGCGCCTTCGAAAGGGCTCCTGGGATCCATCACCCCACGGGAAGGAGTTGGGTTCATCTTCTTTCCCTGGATGTTTCCCATGTGACCTCTGACCCAGCCTCCTGAGAAGTCAGCCTTTGATTAGCCTCAGAGAAGGCCACGGCTCAGGAGGAGAGACGGGCCAAGCGGCCAGCTGGAAGAGGAAGGGCCTCGGAGACAGAGTGACAGGGAGACCCGTGCACCCGGCAGAGGCGACCCAAGCCAGCTTCCCAGAGGGGGCGTGGGTCTAGTCCACAAGGTGGGGATCTACTGGAATTTGGGAAGCACTCTGAGCTAGAGGCAGGCCAAGGTCTCAAGACTCCAGCTGGCTCATGCTGGCACCGCCTTTCCACCTCGGGGCATCAGCCGGTCCTCACACACCCCAGAGCTGCAGGATGACGGGTATGGGTTCCAGGCCCCGGCACTCGGGTTTCTTGTCCTGCTGAGCAAAGCACCAGCCCTCTGAAGAAGCCAAGGGGAAGAAGCAGCACGAGAGGCTGTCTGGGTCCATTGGAGACGGTCTCTTTGTCTGGCCCTTTGCCCACGTGGGGCTGCTCCCCTGGAAAAACCGAATTGGGGGGGGGCGGGAGGCAAGGAAGGGACTCTGGGGTGGTCCAGAGGCCTGAGCGGGGTCTGGGTAGCTGACCCTGCGCCAGTTGTGCTGGCAGGCACTTGGGTCATTCCATCGCTCAGCAAGGAGGGGACTCCGGAGGGACTACAGGCCCCGGCCTCTCCTTGGGTTTGGCAGAAGGTAGGGGGAGAGGGAAGGCCTCCCGTCGCCACTCTGATTTCAGACATCCTCTGCAGAAGCCAACTCTCTTTTCCAGAAACGGGAGGGTTGCCACCCCGGGAAGGGTCATCATAGAGCATCTCTCCGAGGGTCCGGGCCTCAGGGCAAGCCAGCCTTCCTTCTAGGTTGAAGAATCCTCCCACTCCAAGGCCCTAGCCCCTCCTGCAGCAGTCCTTCTAGGGGGAGTCGGCCCTGGCCACCGTAATCCCAGGGTTTGGCTTGGAGAGGCCAAGCCCTTCCAGCAATTAGGAGCACCGTCCTCGGACTGTTACTGCAGGGTGGGAAATGGACGAGCTTGGTGCGAAACCAGAGCAAAGGGAGAAACCGAGAGTGGAAAGGCGCGGAGGAGGCTCGGTGAGGGCGAGGTCTTTCCGTGGAGGCATGACATGCTGTGGCCAGGCCAGGCCAGGCCAGCCCTCAACATGCCTGTGTGATTCTTACTCGATTACAGGCGTGAAGAGGGTGGGAGGCTGAGACTGGAGACCCGGACGGACTGGCTTGGAGAAATACCTCCCGAGTTGCTTAGGGCGACAGTCCACGGACAGTAAGGTCTCTAAGGGGTCATGGAGAGAGAGATAGAGAGAGAGAGAGACAGAGAGAGGGATAGAGTGGGGGGGTGGAGAGGGAGAGAGAGGGAGAGAGCTAATCACAAAGGGCAGGGCTGGAAGGACCAGGGAGAAGGTCTTTTGCCTGAAAAGCCCACAGGCGGCAGTGCGAAACAGGAGGCTCCAGGGCTCAATGCCCCCCCCCCACGGTGACCCGGGCAGGACCTCTTGGCCTCCGCCCGGGAGAGAGTCCAAAGCCCCGGGCGGGACCCGTGTCCCCATGGCAGCCCGTGTCCCTTTTCCCAGCCCTCAACAGGAGGGACTTGCCTCTGGGGAAGTGCGTCGCCCTTGCTGGGTCCCAGCGGACAGGGTCTCGCCGGGCTGGGCCGACCAAAAACCCACCGTGTAGCCCTGGCGTGCCCTAAAGTAAGTTTTGCCCTGCCCGCTCCGGGTCCCTGCAAGGGCTAGTTGCCAGCCGCCAGGCCCCAGGCTGAGCTGGAAGGAGCTTCTTTCTTTTTCAAATGTGGGCTTGGGCCGCGCGCATGCGCACAGGCGCTGGAGCAAAATGGGTCCCTAGCACCGAGCTGAGAGGGGTGTAACGCCAGCCTGCTGCAGCCTCTGGCTCAGGCTTCTCAGAAAGGCGCTGCCTGGGACTCCAGAGGCCGCCAGGACCACTCTCTTGGGTGCCAACGACCCCAGGACCACTGTGCACAGACAGGGGTCCGTTTGGGAAGACTTTCTTTGGCTCGGCCATGCCTTTTCAGATGGTTTTTTGGTGGGTTTTGGAAAGTTCCCACGGTGAAGCCTGGCCTCTCCTAGACCTCCATTCACAGACCATGCGGGTCTGGATCCCCGAGGGAAGCCTCCGCCTCTGCCTCCGCCTCCGCCTCTGCCTCCCCGGGGCTTGCACACCGGGACCAAGCCCAGTGTGTGCTCTCATGTCGCCCCGGCTCACTGAAAGCCCCAACAAGGACCCAGGACGCTGCATCCTGGAGTCGTCCACACCACCTCTGCCCTCTGGCTGCAGGGACTCTTGAGGAAACCAAGTGCTGAGAAGGCATCTACTCCGTTGACGAGTGCCGAGACAGTTAGGTGATGGGTAGAAGGAGTGGTTCTGCCCTGGGAGGCCACCCCTCTAGGCGCCCTACTCAGGGGCCGGGAGGGCACCTGCCAGGAGAGAGTTGCCCCGTCCCGGATGGCCTGGACCCGCAGGCGAGCAGGCATCCTGGCCCTGCCCTGCCCCGTGATGGCTTGAACGTCTTATGCCACCGTGTCCGGCTCACCGCGCCTTCGAAAGGGCTCCTGGGATCCATCACCCCACGGGAAGGAGTTGGGTTCATCTTCTTTCCCTGGATGTTTCCCATGGGACCTCTGACCCAGCCTCCTGAGAAGTCAGCCTTTGATTAGCCTCAGAGAAGGCCACGGCTCAGGAGGAGAGACGGGCCAAGCGGCCAGCTGGAAGAGGAAGGGCCTCGGAGACAGAGTGACAGGGAGACCCGTGCACCCGGCAGAGGCGACCCAAGCCAGCTTCCCAGAGGGGGCGTGGGTCTAGTCCACAAGGTGGGGATCTACTGGAATTTGGGAAGCACTCTGAGCTAGAGGCAGGCCAAGGTCTCAAGACTCCAGCTGGCTCATGCTGGCACCGCCTTTCCACCTCGGGGCATCAGCCGGTCCTCACACACCCCAGAGCTGCAGGATGACGGGTATGGGTTCCAGGCCCCGGCACTCGGGTTTCTTGTCCTGCTGAGCAAAGCACCAGCCCTCTGAAGAAGCCAAGGGGAAGAAGCAGCACGAGAGGCTGTCTGGGTCCATTGGAGACGGTCTCTTTGTCTGGCCCTTTGCCCACGTGGGGCTGCTCCCCTGGAAAAACCGAATTGGGGGAGGGGCGGGAGGCAAGGAAGGGACTCTGGGGTGGTCCAGAGGCCTGAGCGGGGTCTGGGTAGCTGACCCTGCGCCAGTTGTGCTGGCAGGCACTTGGGTCATTCCATCGCTCAGCAAGGAGGGGACTCCGGAGGGACTACAGGCCCCGGCCTCTCCTTGGGTTTGGCAGAAGGTAGGGGGAGAGGGAAGGCCTCCCGTCGCCACTCTGATTTCAGACATCCTCTGCAGAAGCCAACTCTCTTTTCCAGAAACGGGAGGGTTGCCACCCCGGGAAGGGTCATCATAGAGCATCTCTCCGAGGGTCCGGGCCTCAGGGCAAGCCAGCCTTCCTTCTAGGTTGAAGAATCCTCCCACTCCAAGGCCCTAGCCCCTCCTGCAGCAGTCCTTCTAGGGGGAGTCGGCCCTGGCCACCGTAATCCCAGGGTTTGGCTTGGAGAGGCCAAGCCCTTCCAGCAATTAGGAGCACCGTCCTCGGACTGTTACTGCAGGGTGGGAAATGGACGAGCTTGGTGCGAAACCAGAGCAAAGGGAGAAACCGAGAGTGGAAAGGCGCGGAGGAGGCTCGGTGAGGGCGAGGTCTTTCCGTGGAGGCATGACATGCTGTGGCCAGGCCAGGCCAGGCCAGCCCTCAACATGCCTGTGTGATTCTTACTCGATTACAGGCGTGAAGAGGGTGGGAGGCTGAGACTGGAGACCCGGACGGGCTGGCTTGGAGAAATACCTCCCGAGTTGCTTAGGGCGACAGTCCACGGACAGTAAGGTCTCTAAGGGGTCATGGAGAGAGAGATAGAGAGAGAGAGAGACAGAGAGAGGGATAGAGTGGGGGGGTGGAGAGGGAGAGAGAGGGAGAGAGCTAATCACAAAGGGCAGGGCTGGAAGGACCAGGGAGAAGGTCTTTTGCCTGAAAAGCCCACAGGCGGCAGTGCGAAACAGGAGGCTCCAGGGCTCAATGCCCACCCCCCCCACGGTGACCCGGGCAGGACCTCTTGGCCTCCGCCCCGGAGAGAGTCCAAAGCCCCGGGCGGGACCCGTGTCCCCATGGCAGCCCGTGTCCCTTTTCCCAGCCCTCAACAGGAGGGACTTGCCTCTGGGGAAGTGCGTCGCCCTTGCTGGGTCCCAGCGGACAGGGTCTCGCCGGGCTGGGCCGACCAAAAACCCACCGTGTAGCCCTGGCGTGCCCTAAAGTAAGTTTTGCCCTGCCCGCTCCGGGTCCCTGCAAGGGCTAGTTGCCAGCCGCCAGGCCCCAGGCTGAGCTGGAAGGAGCTTCTTTCTTTTTCAAATGTGGGCTTGGGCCGCGCGCATGCGCACAGGCGCTGGAGCAAAATGGGTCCCTAGCACCGAGCTGAGAGGGGTGTAACGCCAGCCTGCTGCAGCCTCTGGCTCAGGCTTCTCAGAAAGGCGCTGCCTGGGACTCCAGAGGCCGCCAGGACCACTCTCTTGGGTGCCAACGACCCCAGGACCACTGTGCACAGACAGGGGTCCGTTTGGGAAGACTTTCTTTGGCTCGGCCATGCCTTTTCAGATGGTTTTTTGGTGGGTTTTGGAAAGTTCCCACGGTGAAGCCTGGCCTCTCCTAGACCTCCATTCACAGACCATGCGGGTCTGGATCCCCGAGGGAAGCCTCCGCCTCTGCCTCCGCCTCCGCCTCTGCCTCCCCGGGGCTTGCACACCGGGACCAAGCCCAGTGTGTGCTCTCATGTCGCCCCGGCTCACTGAAAGCCCCAACAAGGACCCAGGACGCTGCATCCTGGAGTCGTCCACACCACCTCTGCCCTCTGGCTGCAGGGACTCTTGAGGAAACCAAGTGCTGAGAAGGCATCTACTCCGTTGACGAGTGCCGAGACAGTTAGGTGATGGGTAGAAGGAGTGGTTCTGCCCTGGGAGGCCACCCCTCTAGGCGCCCTACTCAGGGGCCGGGAGGGCACCTGCCAGGAGAGAGTTGCCCCGTCCCGGATGGCCTGGACCCGCAGGCGAGCAGGCATCCTGGCCCTGCCCTGCCCCGTGATGGCTTGACCGTCTTATGCCACCGTGTCCGGCTCACCGCGCCTTCGAAAGGGCTCCTGGGATCCATCACCCCACGGGAAGGAGTTGGGTTCATCTTCTTTCCCTGGATGTTTCCCATGGGACCTCTGACCCAGCCTCCTGAGAAGTCAGCCTTTGATTAGCCTCAGAGAAGGCCACGGCTCAGGAGGAGAGACGGGCCAAGCGGCCAGCTGGAAGAGGAAGGGCCTCGGAGACAGAGTGACAGGGAGACCCGTGCACCCGGCAGAGGCGACCCAAGCCAGCTTCCCAGAGGGGGCGTGGGTCTAGTCCACAAGGTGGGGATCTACTGGAATTTGGGAAGCACTCTGAGCTAGAGGCAGGCCAAGGTCTCAAGACTCCAGCTGGCTCATGCTGGCACCGCCTTTCCACCTCGGGGCATCAGCCGGTCCTCACACACCCCAGAGCTGCAGGATGACGGGTATGGGTTCCAGGCCCCGGCACTCGGGTTTCTTGTCCTGCTGAGCAAAGCACCAGCCCTCTGAAGAAGCCAAGGGGAAGAAGCAGCACGAGAGGCTGTCTGGGTCCATTGGAGACGGTCTCTTTGTCTGGCCCTTTGCCCACGTGGGGCTGCTCCCCTGGAAAAACCGAATTGGGGGGGGGGCGGGAGGCAAGGAAGGGACTCTGGGGTGGTCCAGAGGCCTGAGCGGGGTCTGGGTAGCTGACCCTGCGCCAGTTGTGCTGGCAGGCACTTGGGTCATTCCATCGCTCAGCAAGGAGGGGACTCCGGAGGGACTACAGGCCCCGGCCTCTCCTTGGGTTTGGCAGAAGGTAGGGGGAGAGGGAAGGCCTCCCGTCGCCACTCTGATTTCAGACATCCTCTGCAGAAGCCAACTCTCTTTTCCAGAAACGGGAGGGTTGCCACCCCGGGAAGGGTCATCATAGAGCATCTCTCCGAGGGTCCGGGCCTCAGGGCAAGCCAGCCTTCCTTCTAGGTTGAAGAATCCTCCCACTCCAAGGCCCTAGCCCCTCCTGCAGCAGTCCTTCTAGGGGGAGTCGGCCCTGGCCACCGTAATCCCAGGGTTTGGCTTGGAGAGGCCAAGCCCTTCCAGAATTAGGAGCACCGTCCTCGGACTGTTACTGCAGGGTGGGAAATGGACGAGCTTGGTGCAAAACCAGAGCAAAGGGAGAAACCGAGAGTGGAAAGGCGCGGAGGAGGCTCGGTGAGGGCGAGGTCTTTCCGTGGAGGCATGACATGCTGTGGCCAGGCCAGGCCAGGCCAGCCCTCAACATGCCTGTGTGATTCTTACTCGATTACAGGCGTGAAGAGGGTGGGAGGCTGAGACTGGAGACCCGGACGGGCTGGCTTGGAGAAGACCCTCCCGAGTTGCTTAGGGCGACAGTCCACGGACAGTAAGGTCTCTAAGGGGTCATGGAGAGAGAGATAGAGAGAGAGAGAGACAGAGAGAGGGATAGAGTGGGGGGTGGAGAGGGAGAGAGAGGGAGAGAGCTAATCACAAAGGGCAGGGCTGGAAGGACCAGGGAGAAGGTCTTTTGCCTGAAAAGCCCACAGGCGGCAGTGCGAAACAGGAGGCTCCAGGGCTCAATGCCCCCCCCCCCACGGTGACCCGGGCAGGACCTCTTGGCCTCCGCCCCGGAGAGAGTCCAAAGCCCCGGGCGGGACCCGTGTCCCCATGGCAGCCCGTGTCCCTTTTCCCAGCCCTCAACAGGAGGGACTTGCCTCTGGGGAAGTGCGTCGCCCTTGCTGGGTCCCAGCGGACAGGGTCTCGCCGGGCTGGGCCGACCAAAAACCCACCGTGTAGCCCTGGCGTGCCCTAAAGTAAGTTTTGCCCTGCCCGCTCCGGGTCCCTGCAAGGGCTAGTTGCCAGCCGCCAGGCCCCAGGCTGAGCTGGAAGGAGCTTCTTTCTTTTTCAAATGTGGGCTTGGGCCGCGCGCATGCGCACAGGCGCTGGAGCAAAATGGGTCCCTAGCACCGAGCTGAGAGGGGTGTAACGCCAGCCTGCTGCAGCCTCTGGCTCAGGCTTCTCAGAAAGGCGCTGCCTGGGACTCCAGAGGCCGCCAGGACCACTCTCTTGGGTGCCAACGACCCCAGGACCACTGTGCACAGACAGGGGTCCGTTTGGGAAGACTTTCTTTGGCTCGGCCATGCCTTTTCAGATGGTTTTTTGGTGGGTTTTGGAAAGTTCCCACGGTGAAGCCTGGCCTCTCCTAGACCTCCATTCACAGACCATGCGGGTCTGGATCCCCGAGGGAAGCCTCCGCCTCTGCCTCCGCCTCCGCCTCTGCCTCCCCGGGGCTTGCACACCGGGACCAAGCCCAGTGTGTGCTCTCATGTCGCCCCGGCTCACTGAAAGCCCCAACAAGGACCCAGGACGCTGCATCCTGGAGTCGTCCACACCACCTCTGCCCTCTGGCTGCAGGGACTCTTGAGGAAACCAAGTGCTGAGAAGGCATCTACTCCGTTGACGAGTGCCGAGACAGTTAGGTGATGGGTAGAAGGAGTGGTTCTGCCCTGGGAGGCCACCCCTCTAGGCGCCCTACTCAGGGGCCGGGAGGGCACCTGCCAGGAGAGAGTTGCCCCGTCCCGGATGGCCTGGACCCGCAGGCGAGCAGGCATCCTGGCCCTGCCCTGCCCCGTGATGGCTTGAACGTCTTATGCCACCGTGTCCGGCTCACCGCGCCTTCGAAAGGGCTCCTGGGATCCATCACCCCACGGGAAGGAGTTGGGTTCATCTTCTTTCCCTGGATGTTTCCCATGGGACCTCTGACCCAGCCTCCTGAGAAGTCAGCCTTTGATTAGCCTCAGAGAAGGCCACGGCTCAGGAGGAGAGACGGGCCAAGCGGCCAGCTGGAAGAGGAAGGGCCTCGGAGACAGAGTGACAGGGAGACCCGTGCACCCGGCAGAGGCGACCCAAGCCAGCTTCCCAGAGGGGGCGTGGGTCTAGTCCACAAGGTGGGGATCTACTGGAATTTGGGAAGCACTCTGAGCTAGAGGCAGGCCAAGGTCTCAAGACTCCAGCTGGCTCATGCTGGCACCGCCTTTCCACCTCGGGGCATCAGCCGGTCCTCACACACCCCAGAGCTGCAGGATGACGGGTATGGGTTCCAGGCCCCGGCACTCGGGTTTCTTGTCCTGCTGAGCAAAGCACCAGCCCTCTGAAGAAGCCAAGGGGAAGAAGCAGCACGAGAGGCTGTCTGGGTCCATTGGAGACGGTCTCTTTGTCTGGCCCTTTGCCCACGTGGGGCTGCTCCCCTGGAAAAACCGAATTGGGGGGGGGGCGGGAGGCAAGGAAGGGACTCTGGGGTGGTCCAGAGGCCTGAGCGGGGTCTGGGTAGCTGACCCTGCGCCAGTTGTGCTGGCAGGCACTTGGGTCATTCCATCGCTCAGCAAGGAGGGGACTCCGGAGGGACTACAGGCCCCGGCCTCTCCTTGGGTTTGGCAGAAGGTAGGGGGAGAGGGAAGGCCTCCCGTCGCCACTCTGATTTCAGACATCCTCTGCAGAAGCCAACTCTCTTTTCCAGAAACGGGAGGGTTGCCACCCCGGGAAGGGTCATCATAGAGCATCTCTCCGAGGGTCCGGGCCTCAGGGCAAGCCAGCCTTCCTTCTAGGTTGAAGAATCCTCCCACTCCAAGGCCCTAGCCCCTCCTGCAGCAGTCCTTCTAGGGGGAGTCGGCCCTGGCCACCGTAATCCCAGGGTTTGGCTTGGAGAGGCCAAGCCCTTCCAGAAGTTAGGAGCACCGTCCTCGGACTGTTACTGCAGGGTGGGAAATGGACGAGCTTGGTGCGAAACCAGAGCAAAGGGAGAAACCGAGAGTGGAAAGGCGCGGAGGAGGCTCGGTGAGGTCGAGGTCTTTCCGTGGAGGCATGACATGCTGTGGCCAGGCCAGGCCAGGCCAGCCCTCAACATGCCTGTGTGATTCTTACTCGATTACAGGCGTGAAGAGGTGGGAGGCTGAGACTGGAGACCCGGACGGGCTGGCTTGGAGAAGACCCTCCCGAGTTGCTTAGGGCGACAGTCCACGGACAGTAAGGTCTCTAAGGGGTCATGGAGAGAGAGATAGAGAGAGAGAGAGACAGAGAGAGGGATAGAGTGGGGGGTGGAGAGGGAGAGAGAGGGAGAGAGCTAATCACAAAGGGCAGGGCTGGAAGGACCAGGGAGAAGGTCTTTTGCCTGAAAAGCCCACAGGCGGCAGTGCGAAACAGGAGGCTCCAGGGCTCAATGCCCCCCCCCCACGGTGACCCGGGCAGGACCTCTTGGCCTCCGCCCCGGAGAGAGTCCAAAGCCCCGGGCGGGACCCGTGTCCCCATGGCAGCCCGTGTCCCTTTTCCCAGCCCTCAACAGGAGGGACTTGCCTCTGGGGAAGTGCGTCGCCCTTGCTGGGTCCCAGCGGACAGGGTCTCGCCGGGCTGGGCCGACCAAAAACCCACCGTGTAGCCCTGGCGTGCCCTAAAGTAAGTTTTGCCCTGCCCGCTCCGGGTCCCTGCAAGGGCTAGTTGCCAGCCGCCAGGCCCCAGGCTGAGCTGGAAGGAGCTTCTTTCTTTTTCAAATGTGGGCTTGGGCCGCGCGCATGCGCACAGGCGCTGGAGCAAAATGGGTCCCTAGCACCGAGCTGAGAGGGGTGTAACGCCAGCCTGCTGCAGCCTCTGGCTCAGGCTTCTCAGAAAGGCGCTGCCTGGGACTCCAGAGGCCGCCAGGACCACTCTCTTGGGTGCCAACGACCCCAGGACCACTGTGCACAGACAGGGGTCCGTTTGGGAAGACTTTCTTTGGCTCGGCCATGCCTTTTCAGATGGTTTTTTGGTGGGTTTTGGAAAGTTCCCACGGTGAAGCCTGGCCTCTCCTAGACCTCCATTCACAGACCATGCGGGTCTGGATCCCCGAGGGAAGCCTCCGCCTCTGCCTCCGCCTCCGCCTCTGCCTCCCCGGGGCTTGCACACCGGGACCAAGCCCAGTGTGTGCTCTCATGTCGCCCCGGCTCACTGAAAGCCCCAACAAGGACCCAGGACGCTGCATCCTGGAGTCGTCCACACCACCTCTGCCCTCTGGCTGCAGGGACTCTTGAGGAAACCAAGTGCTGAGAAGGCATCTACTCCGTTGACGAGTGCCGAGACAGTTAGGTGATGGGTAGAAGGAGTGGTTCTGCCCTGGGAGGCCACCCCTCTAGGCGCCCTACTCAGGGGCCGGGAGGGCACCTGCCAGGAGAGAGTTGCCCCGTCCCGGATGGCCTGGACCCGCAGGCGAGCAGGCATCCTGGCCCTGCCCTGCCCCGTGATGGCTTGACCGTCTTATGCCACCGTGTCCGGCTCACCGCGCCTTCGAAAGGGCTCCTGGGATCCATCACCCCACGGGAAGGAGTTGGGTTCATCTTCTTTCCCTGGATGTTTCCCATGGGACCTCTGACCCAGCCTCCTGAGAAGTCAGCCTTTGATTAGCCTCAGAGAAGGCCACGGCTCAGGAGGAGAGACGGGCCAAGCGGCCAGCTGGAAGAGGAAGGGCCTCGGAGACAGAGTGACAGGGAGACCCGTGCACCCGGCAGAGGCGACCCAAGCCAGCTTCCCAGAGGGGGCGTGGGTCTAGTCCACAAGGTGGGGATCTACTGGAATTTGGGAAGCACTCTGAGCTAGAGGCAGGCCAAGGTCTCAAGACTCCAGCTGGCTCATGCTGGCACCGCCTTTCCACCTCGGGGCATCAGCCGGTCCTCACACACCCCAGAGCTGCAGGACGACGGGTATGGGTTCCAGGCCCCGGCACTCGGGTTTCTTGTCCTGCTGAGCAAAGCACCAGCCCTCTGAAGAAGCCAAGGGGAAGAAGCAGCACGAGAGGCTGTCTGGGTCCATTGGAGACGGTCTCTTTGTCTGGCCCTTTGCCCACGTGGGGCTGCTCCCCTGGAAAAACCGAATTGGGGGGGGGGGAGGGCGGGAGGCAAGGAAGGGACTCTGGGGTGGTCCAGAGGCCTGAGCGGGGTCTGGGTAGCTGACCCTGCGCCAGTTGTGCTGGCAGGCACTTGGGTCATTCCATCGCTCAGCAAGGAGGGGACTCCGGAGGGACTACAGGCCCCGGCCTCTCCTTGGGTTTGGCAGAAGGTAGGGGGAGAGGGAAGGCCTCCCGTCGCCACTCTGATTTCAGACATCCTCTGCAGAAGCCAACTCTCTTTTTCCAGAAACGGGAGGGTTGCCACCCCGGGAAGGGTCATCATAGAGCATCTCTCCGAGGGTCCGGGCCTCAGGGCAAGCCAGCCTTCCTTCTAGGTTGAAGAATCCTCCCACTCCAAGGCCCTAGCCCCTCCTGCAGCGGTCCTTCTAGGGGGAGTCGGCCCTGGCCACCGTAATCCCAGGGTTTGGCTTGGAGAGGCCAAGCCCTTCCAGAAGTTAGGAGCACCGTCCTCGGACTGTTACTGCAGGGTGGGAAATGGACGAGCTTGGTGCAAAACCAGAGCAAAGGGAGAAACCGAGAGTGGAAAGGCGCGGAGGAGGCTCGGTGAGGTCGAGGTCTTTCCGTGGAGGCATGACATGCTGTGGCCTGGCCAGGCCAGGCCAGCCCTCAACATGCCTGTGTGATTCTTACTCGATTACAGGCGTGAAGAAGGTGGGAGGCTGAGACTGGAGACCCGGACGGGCTGGCTTGGAGAAGACCCTCCCGAGTTGCTTAGGGCGACAGTCCACGGACAGTAAGGTCTCTCAGGGGTCATGGAGAGAGAGAGAGAGAGAGAGAGAGACAGAGAGAGGGATAGAGTGGGGGGTGGAGAGGGAGAGAGAGGGAGAGAGCTAATCACAAAGGGCAGGGCTGGAAGGACCAGGGAGAAGGTCTTTTGCCTGAAAAGCCCACAGGCGGCAGTGCGAAACAGGAGGCTCCAGGGCTCAATGCCCCCCCCCCACGGTGACCCGGGCAGGACCTCTTGGCCTCCGCCCGGAGAGAGTCCAAAGCCCCGGGCGGGACCCGTGTCCCCATGGCAGCCCGTGTCCCTTTTCCCAGCCCTCAACAGGAGGGACTTGCCTCTGGGGAAGTGCGTCGCCCTTGCTGGGTCCCAGCGGACAGGGTCTCGCCGGGCTGGGCCGACCAAAAACCCACCGTGTAGCCCTGGCGTGCCCTAAAGTAAGTTTTGCCCTGCCCGCTCCGGGTCCCTGCAAGGGCTAGTTGCCAGCCGCCAGGCCCCAGGCTGAGCTGGAAGGAGCTTCTTTCTTTTTCAAATGTGGGCTTGGGCCGCGCGCATGCGCACAGGCGCTGGAGCAAAATGGGTCCCTAGCACCGAGCTGAGAGGGGTGTAACGCCAGCCTGCTGCAGCCTCTGGCTCAGGCTTCTCAGAAAGGCGCTGCCTGGGACTCCAGAGGCCGCCAGGACCACTCTCTTGGGTGCCAACGACCCCAGGACCACTGTGCACAGACAGGGGTCCGTTTGGGAAGACTTTCTTTGGCTCGGCCATGCCTTTTCAGATGGTTTTTTGGTGGGTTTTGGAAAGTTCCCACGGTGAAGCCTGGCCTCTCCTAGACCTCCATTCACAGACCATGCGGGTCTGGATCCCCGAGGGAAGCCTCCGCCTCTGCCTCCGCCTCCGCCTCTGCCTCCCCGGGGCTTGCACACCGGGACCAAGCCCAGTGTGTGCTCTCATGTCGCCCCGGCTCACTGAAAGCCCCAACAAGGACCCAGGACGCTGCATCCTGGAGTCGTCCACACCACCTCTGCCCTCTGGCTGCAGGGACTCTTGAGGAAACCAAGTGCTGAGAAGGCATCTACTCCGTTGACGAGTGCCGAGACAGTTAGGTGATGGGTAGAAGGAGTGGTTCTGCCCTGGGAGGCCACCCCTCTAGGCGCCCTACTCAGGGGCCGGGAGGGCACCTGCCAGGAGAGAGTTGCCCCGTCCCGGATGGCCTGGACCCGCAGGCGAGCAGGCATCCTGGCCCTGCCCTGCCCCGTGATGGCTTGAACGTCTTATGCCACCGTGTCCGGCTCACCGCGCCTTCGAAAGGGCTCCTGGGATCCATCACCCCACGGGAAGGAGTTGGGTTCATCTTCTTTCCCTGGATGTTTCCCATGGGACCTCTGACCCAGCCTCCTGAGAAGTCAGCCTTTGATTAGCCTCAGAGAAGGCCACGGCTCAGGAGGAGAGACGGGCCAAGCGGCCAGCTGGAAGAGGAAGGGCCTCGGAGACAGAGTGACAGGGAGACCCGTGCACCCGGCAGAGGCGACCCAAGCCAGCTTCCCAGAGGGGGCGTGGGTCTAGTCCACAAGGTGGGGATCTACTGGAATTTGGGAAGCACTCTGAGCTAGAGGCAGGCCAAGGTCTCAAGACTCCAGCTGGCTCATGCTGGCACCGCCTTTCCACCTCGGGGCATCAGCCGGTCCTCACACACCCCAGAGCTGCAGGACGACGGGTATGGGTTCCAGGCCCCGGCACTCGGGTTTCTTGTCCTGCTGAGCAAAGCACCAGCCCTCTGAAGAAGCCAAGGGGAAGAAGCAGCACGAGAGGCTGTCTGGGTCCATTGGAGACGGTCTCTTTGTCTGGCCCTTTGCCCACGTGGGGCTGCTCCCCTGGAAAAACCGAATTGGGGGAGGGGCGGGAGGCAAGGAAGGGACTCTGGGGTGGTCCAGAGGCCTGAGCGGGGTCTGGGTAGCTGACCCTGCGCCAGTTGTGCTGGCAGGCACTTGGGTCATTCCATCGCTCAGCAAGGAGGGGACTCCGGAGGGACTACAGGCCCCGGCCTCTCCTTGGGTTTGGCAGAAGGTAGGGGGAGAGGGAAGGCCTCCCGTCGCCACTCTGATTTCAGACATCCTCTGCAGAAGCCAACTCTCTTTTCCAGAAACGGGAGGGTTGCCACCCCGGGAAGGGTCATCATAGAGCATCTCTCCGAGGGTCCGGGCCTCAGGGCAAGCCAGCCTTCCTTCTAGGTTGAAGAATCCTCCCACTCCAAGGCCCTAGCCCCTCCTGCAGCAGTCCTTCTAGGGGGAGTCGGCCCTGGCCACCGTAATCCCAGGGTTTGGCTTGGAGAGGCCAAGCCCTTCCAGAATTAGGAGCACCGTCCTCGGACTGTTACTGCAGGGTGGGAAATGGACGAGCTTGGTGCAAAACCAGAGCAAAGGGAGAAACCGAGAGTGGAAAGGCGCGGAGGAGGCTCGGTGAGGTCGAGGTCTTTCCGTGGAGGCATGACATGCTGTGGCCTGGCCAGGCCAGGCCAGCCCTCAACATGCCTGTGTGATTCTTACTCGATTACAGGCGTGAAGAGGGTGGGAGGCTGAGACTGGAGACCCGGACGGGCTGGCTTGGAGAAGACCCTCCCGAGTTGCTTAGGGCGACAGTCCACGGACAGTAAGGTCTCTCAGGGGTCATGGAGAGAGAGAGAGAGAGAGAGAGAGACAGAGAGAGGGATAGAGTGGGGGGTGGAGAGGGAGAGAGAGGGAGAGAGCTAATCACAAAGGGCAGGGCTGGAAGGACCAGGGAGAAGGTCTTTTGCCTGAAAAGCCCACAGGCGGCAGTGCGAAACAGGAGGCTCCAGGGCTCAATGCCCCCCCCCCACGGTGACCCGGGCAGGACCTCTTGGCCTCCGCCCCGGAGAGAGTCCAAAGCCCCGGGCGGGACCCGTGTCCCCATGGCAGCCCGTGTCCCTTTTCCCAGCCCTCAACAGGAGGGACTTGCCTCTGGGGAAGTGCGTCGCCCTTGCTGGGTCCCAGCGGACAGGGTCTCGCCGGGCTGGGCCGACCAAAAACCCACCGTGTAGCCCTGGCGTGCCCTAAAGTAAGTTTTGCCCTGCCCGCTCCGGGTCCCTGCAAGGGCTAGTTGCCAGCCGCCAGGCCCCAGGCTGAGCTGGAAGGAGCTTCTTTCTTTTTCAAATGTGGGCTTGGGCCGCGCGCATGCGCACAGGCGCTGGAGCAAAATGGGTCCCTAGCACCGAGCTGAGAGGGGTGTAACGCCAGCCTGCTGCAGCCTCTGGCTCAGGCTTCTCAGAAAGGCGCTGCCTGGGACTCCAGAGGCCGCCAGGACCACTCTCTTGGGTGCCAACGACCCCAGGACCACTGTGCACAGACAGGGGTCCGTTTGGGAAGACTTTCTTTGGCTCGGCCATGCCTTTTCAGATGGTTTTTTGGTGGGTTTTGGAAAGTTCCCACGGTGAAGCCTGGCCTCTCCTAGACCTCCATTCACAGACCATGCGGGTCTGGATCCCCGAGGGAAGCCTCCGCCTCTGCCTCCGCCTCCGCCTCTGCCTCCCCGGGGCTTGCACACCGGGACCAAGCCCAGTGTGTGCTCTCATGTCGCCCCGGCTCACTGAAAGCCCCAACAAGGACCCAGGACGCTGCATCCTGGAGTCGTCCACACCACCTCTGCCCTCTGGCTGCAGGGACTCTTGAGGAAACCAAGTGCTGAGAAGGCATCTACTCCGTTGACGAGTGCCGAGACAGTTAGGTGATGGGTAGAAGGAGTGGTTCTGCCCTGGGAGGCCACCCCTCTAGGCGCCCTACTCAGGGGCCGGGAGGGCACCTGCCAGGAGAGAGTTGCCCCGTCCCGGATGGCCTGGACCCGCAGGCGAGCAGGCATCCTGGCCCTGCCCTGCCCCGTGATGGCTTGACCGTCTTATGCCACCGTGTCCGGCTCACCGCGCCTTCGAAAGGGCTCCTGGGATCCATCACCCCACGGGAAGGAGTTGGGTTCATCTTCTTTCCCTGGATGTTTCCCATGGGACCTCTGACCCAGCCTCCTGAGAAGTCAGCCTTTGATTAGCCTCAGAGAAGGCCACGGCTCAGGAGGAGAGACGGGCCAAGCGGCCAGCTGGAAGAGGAAGGGCCTCGGAGACAGAGTGACAGGGAGACCCGTGCACCCGGCAGAGGCGACCCAAGCCAGCTTCCCAGAGGGGGCGTGGGTCTAGTCCACAAGGTGGGGATCTACTGGAATTTGGGAAGCACTCTGAGCTAGAGGCAGGCCAAGGTCTCAAGACTCCAGCTGGCTCATGCTGGCACCGCCTTTCCACCTCGGGGCATCAGCCGGTCCTCACACACCCCAGAGCTGCAGGACGACGGGTATGGGTTCCAGGCCCCGGCACTCGGGTTTCTTGTCCTGCTGAGCAAAGCACCAGCCCTCTGAAGAAGCCAAGGGGAAGAAGCAGCACGAGAGGCTGTCTGGGTCCATTGGAGACGGTCTCTTTGTCTGGCCCTTTGCCCACGTGGGGCTGCTCCCCTGGAAAAACCGAATTGGGGGGGGGGCGGGAGGCAAGGAAGGGACTCTGGGGTGGTCCAGAGGCCTGAGCGGGGTCTGGGTAGCTGACCCTGCGCCAGTTGTGCTGGCAGGCACTTGGGTCATTCCATCGCTCAGCAAGGAGGGGACTCCGGAGGGACTACAGGCCCCGGCCTCTCCTTGGGTTTGGCAGAAGGTAGGGGGAGAGGGAAGGCCTCCCGTCGCCACTCTGATTTCAGACATCCTCTGCAGAAGCCAACTCTCTTTTTCCAGAAACGGGAGGGTTGCCACCCCGGGAAGGGTCATCATAGAGCATCTCTCCGAGGGTCCGGGCCTCAGGGCAAGCCAGCCTTCCTTCTAGGTTGAAGAATCCTCCCACTCCAAGGCCCTAGCCCCTCCTGCAGCGGTCCTTCTAGGGGGAGTCGGCCCTGGCCACCGTAATCCCAGGGTTTGGCTTGGAGAGGCCAAGCCCTTCCAGAAGTTAGGAGCACCGTCCTCGGACTGTTACTGCAGGGTGGGAAATGGACGAGCTTGGTGCAAAACCAGAGCAAAGGGAGAAACCGAGAGTGGAAAGGCGCGGAGGAGGCTCGGTGAGGTCGAGGTCTTTCCGTGGAGGCATGACATGCTGTGGCCTGGCCAGGCCAGGCCAGCCCTCAACATGCCTGTGTGATTCTTACTCGATTACAGGCGTGAAGAGGTGGGAGGCTGAGACTGGAGACCCGGACGGGCTGGCTTGGAGAAGACCCTCCCGAGTTGCTTAGGGCGACAGTCCACGGACAGTAAGGTCTCTCAGGGGTCATGGAGAGAGAGAGAGAGAGAGAGAGAGACAGAGAGAGGGATAGAGTGGGGGGTGGAGAGGGAGAGAGAGGGAGAGAGCTAATCACAAAGGGCAGGGCTGGAAGGACCAGGGAGAAGGTCTTTTGCCTGAAAAGCCCACAGGCGGCAGTGCGAAACAGGAGGCTCCAGGGCTCAATGCCCACCCCCCCCACGGTGACCCGGGCAGGACCTCTTGGCCTCCGCCCCGGAGAGAGTCCAAAGCCCCGGGCGGGACCCGTGTCCCCATGGCAGCCCGTGTCCCTTTTCCCAGCCCTCAACAGGAGGGACTTGCCTCTGGGGAAGTGCGTCGCCCTTGCTGGGTCCCAGCGGACAGGGTCTCGCCGGGCTGGGCCGACCAAAAACCCACCGTGTAGCCCTGGCGTGCCCTAAAGTAAGTTTTGCCCTGCCCGCTCCGGGTCCCTGCAAGGGCTAGTTGCCAGCCGCCAGGCCCCAGGCTGAGCTGGAAGGAGCTTCTTTCTTTTTCAAATGTGGGCTTGGGCCGCGCGCATGCGCACAGGCGCTGGAGCAAAATGGGTCCCTAGCACCGAGCTGAGAGGGGTGTAACGCCAGCCTGCTGCAGCCTCTGGCTCAGGCTTCTCAGAAAGGCGCTGCCTGGGACTCCAGAGGCCGCCAGGACCACTCTCTTGGGTGCCAACGACCCCAGGACCACTGTGCACAGACAGGGGTCCGTTTGGGAAGACTTTCTTTGGCTCGGCCATGCCTTTTCAGATGGTTTTTTGGTGGGTTTTGGAAAGTTCCCACGGTGAAGCCTGGCCTCTCCTAGACCTCCATTCACAGACCATGCGGGTCTGGATCCCCGAGGGAAGCCTCCGCCTCTGCCTCCGCCTCCGCCTCTGCCTCCCCGGGGCTTGCACACCGGGACCAAGCCCAGTGTGTGCTCTCATGTCGCCCCGGCTCACTGAAAGCCCCAACAAGGACCCAGGACGCTGCATCCTGGAGTCGTCCACACCACCTCTGCCCTCTGGCTGCAGGGACTCTTGAGGAAACCAAGTGCTGAGAAGGCATCTACTCCGTTGACGAGTGCCGAGACAGTTAGGTGATGGGTAGAAGGAGTGGTTCTGCCCTGGGAGGCCACCCCTCTAGGCGCCCTACTCAGGGGCCGGGAGGGCACCTGCCAGGAGAGAGTTGCCCCGTCCCGGATGGCCTGGACCCGCAGGCGAGCAGGCATCCTGGCCCTGCCCTGCCCCGTGATGGCTTGACCGTCTTATGCCACCGTGTCCGGCTCACCGCGCCTTCGAAAGGGCTCCTGGGATCCATCACCCCACGGGAAGGAGTTGGGTTCATCTTCTTTCCCTGGATGTTTCCCATGGGACCTCTGACCCAGCCTCCTGAGAAGTCAGCCTTTGATTAGCCTCAGAGAAGGCCACGGCTCAGGAGGAGAGACGGGCCAAGCGGCCAGCTGGAAGAGGAAGGGCCTCGGAGACAGAGTGACAGGGAGACCCGTGCACCCGGCAGAGGCGACCCAAGCCAGCTTCCCAGAGGGGGCGTGGGTCTAGTCCACAAGGTGGGGATCTACTGGAATTTGGGAAGCACTCTGAGCTAGAGGCAGGCCAAGGTCTCAAGACTCCAGCTGGCTCATGCTGGCACCGCCTTTCCACCTCGGGGCATCAGCCGGTCCTCACACACCCCAGAGCTGCAGGATGACGGGTATGGGTTCCAGGCCCCGGCACTCGGGTTTCTTGTCCTGCTGAGCAAAGCACCAGCCCTCTGAAGAAGCCAAGGGGAAGAAGCAGCACGAGAGGCTGTCTGGGTCCATTGGAGACGGTCTCTTTGTCTGGCCCTTTGCCCACGTGGGGCTGCTCCCCTGGAAAAACCGAATTGGGGGGGGGGCGGGAGGCAAGGAAGGGACTCTGGGGTGGTCCAGAGGCCTGAGCGGGGTCTGGGTAGCTGACCCTGCGCCAGTTGTGCTGGCAGGCACTTGGGTCATTCCATCGCTCAGCAAGGAGGGGACTCCGGAGGGACTACAGGCCCCGGCCTCTCCTTGGGTTTGGCAGAAGGTAGGGGGAGAGGGAAGGCCTCCCGTCGCCACTCTGATTTCAGACATCCTCTGCAGAAGCCAACTCTCTTTTTCCAGAAACGGGAGGGTTGCCACCCCGGGAAGGGTCATCATAGAGCATCTCTCCGAGGGTCCGGGCCTCAGGGCAAGCCAGCCTTCCTTCTAGGTTGAAGAATCCTCCCACTCCAAGGCCCTAGCCCCTCCTGCAGCAGTCCTTCTAGGGGGAGTCGGCCCTGGCCACCGTAATCCCAGGGTTTGGCTTGGAGAGGCCAAGCCCTTCCAGCAATTAGGAGCACCGTCCTCGGACTGTTACTGCAGGGTGGGAAATGGACGAGCTTGGTGCGAAACCAGAGCAAAGGGAGAAACCGAGAGTGGAAAGGCGCGGAGGAGGCTCGGTGAGGGCGAGGTCTTTCCGTGGAGGCATGACATGCTGTGGCCAGGCCAGGCCAGGCCAGCCCTCAACATGCCTGTGTGATTCTTACTCGATTACAGGCGTGAAGAGGGTGGGAGGCTGAGACTGGAGACCCGGACGGACTGGCTTGGAGAAATACCTCCCGAGTTGCTTAGGGCGACAGTCCACGGACAGTAAGGTCTCTAAGGGGTCATGGAGAGAGAGATAGAGAGAGAGAGAGACAGAGAGAGGGATAGAGTGGGGGGGTGGAGAGGGAGAGAGAGGGAGAGAGCTAATCACAAAGGGCAGGGCTGGAAGGACCAGGGAGAAGGTCTTTTGCCTGAAAAGCCCACAGGCGGCAGTGCGAAACAGGAGGCTCCAGGGCTCAATGCCCCCCCCCCACGGTGACCCGGGCAGGACCTCTTGGCCTCCGCCCGGGAGAGAGTCCAAAGCCCCGGGCGGGACCCGTGTCCCCATGGCAGCCCGTGTCCCTTTTCCCAGCCCTCAACAGGAGGGACTTGCCTCTGGGGAAGTGCGTCGCCCTTGCTGGGTCCCAGCGGACAGGGTCTCGCCGGGCTGGGCCGACCAAAAACCCACCGTGTAGCCCTGGCGTGCCCTAAAGTAAGTTTTGCCCTGCCCGCTCCGGGTCCCTGCAAGGGCTAGTTGCCAGCCGCCAGGCCCCAGGCTGAGCTGGAAGGAGCTTCTTTCTTTTTCAAATGTGGGCTTGGGCCGCGCGCATGCGCACAGGCGCTGGAGCAAAATGGGTCCCTAGCACCGAGCTGAGAGGGGTGTAACGCCAGCCTGCTGCAGCCTCTGGCTCAGGCTTCTCAGAAAGGCGCTGCCTGGGACTCCAGAGGCCGCCAGGACCACTCTCTTGGGTGCCAACGACCCCAGGACCACTGTGCACAGACAGGGGTCCGTTTGGGAAGACTTTCTTTGGCTCGGCCATGCCTTTTCAGATGGTTTTTTGGTGGGTTTTGGAAAGTTCCCACGGTGAAGCCTGGCCTCTCCTAGACCTCCATTCACAGACCATGCGGGTCTGGATCCCCGAGGGAAGCCTCCGCCTCTGCCTCCGCCTCCGCCTCTGCCTCCCCGGGGCTTGCACACCGGGACCAAGCCCAGTGTGTGCTCTCATGTCGCCCCGGCTCACTGAAAGCCCCAACAAGGACCCAGGACGCTGCATCCTGGAGTCGTCCACACCACCTCTGCCCTCTGGCTGCAGGGACTCTTGAGGAAACCAAGTGCTGAGAAGGCATCTACTCCGTTGACGAGTGCCGAGACAGTTAGGTGATGGGTAGAAGGAGTGGTTCTGCCCTGGGAGGCCACCCCTCTAGGCGCCCTACTCAGGGGCCGGGAGGGCACCTGCCAGGAGAGAGTTGCCCCGTCCCGGATGGCCTGGACCCGCAGGCGAGCAGGCATCCTGGCCCTGCCCTGCCCCGTGATGGCTTGACCGTCTTATGCCACCGTGTCCGGCTCACCGCGCCTTCGAAAGGGCTCCTGGGATCCATCACCCCACGGGAAGGAGTTGGGTTCATCTTCTTTCCCTGGATGTTTCCCATGGGACCTCTGACCCAGCCTCCTGAGAAGTCAGCCTTTGATTAGCCTCAGAGAAGGCCACGGCTCAGGAGGAGAGACGGGCCAAGCGGCCAGCTGGAAGAGGAAGGGCCTCGGAGACAGAGTGACAGGGAGACCCGTGCACCCGGCAGAGGCGACCCAAGCCAGCTTCCCAGAGGGGGCGTGGGTCTAGTCCACAAGGTGGGGATCTACTGGAATTTGGGAAGCACTCTGAGCTAGAGGCAGGCCAAGGTCTCAAGACTCCAGCTGGCTCACGCTGGCATGGCATTTCCTCCTCAGGGCATCATCCGGTCCTCAATTACAGGCGTGAAGAGGATGGGAGGCTGAGACTGTAGACCCCGACCGGCTTGGGGAAGACCCTCCCGAGTTGCTTAGGGCGACAGTCCACGGACAGTAAGGTCTCTAAGGGGTCATGGAGAGAGAGATAGAGAGAGAGAGAGAGACAGAGAGAGGGATAGAGTGGGGGGTGGAGAGAGGAGAGAGAGCTAATCACAAAGGGCAGGGCTGGAAGGACCAGGGAGAAGGTCTTTTGCCTGAAAAGCCCACAGGCGGCAGTGCGAAACAGGAGGCTCCAGGGCTCAATGCCCACCCCCCCCACGGTGACCCGGGCAGGACCTCTTGGCCTCCGCCCCGGAGAGAGTCCAAAGCCCCGGGCGGGACCCGTGTCCCCATGGCAGCCCGTGTCCCTTTTCCCAGCCCTCAACAGGAGGGACTTGCCTCTGGGGAAGTGCGTCGCCCTTGCTGGGTCCCAGCGGACAGGGTCTCGCCGGGCTGGGCCGACCAAAAACCCACCGTGTAGCCCTGGCGTGCCCTAAAGTAAGTTTTGCCCTGCCCGCTCCGGGTCCCTGCAAGGGCTAGTTGCCAGCCGCCAGGCCCCAGGCTGAGCTGGAAGGAGCTTCTTTCTTTTTCAAATGTGGGCTTGGGCCGCGCGCATGCGCACAGGCGCTGGAGCAAAATGGGTCCCTAGCACCGAGCTGAGAGGGGTGTAACGCCAGCCTGCTGCAGCCTCTGGCTCAGGCTTCTCAGAAAGGCGCTGCCTGGGACTCCAGAGGCCGCCAGGACCACTCTCTTGGGTGCCAACGACCCCAGGACCACTGTGCACAGACAGGGGTCCGTTTGGGAAGACTTTCTTTGGCTCGGCCATGCCTTTTCAGATGGTTTTTTGGTGGGTTTTGGAAAGTTCCCACGGTGAAGCCTGGCCTCTCCTAGACCTCCATTCACAGACCATGCGGGTCTGGATCCCCGAGGGAAGCCTCCGCCTCTGCCTCCGCCTCCGCCTCTGCCTCCCCGGGGCTTGCACACCGGGACCAAGCCCAGTGTGTGCTCTCATGTCGCCCCGGCTCACTGAAAGCCCCAACAAGGACCCAGGACGCTGCATCCTGGAGTCGTCCACACCACCTCTGCCCTCTGGCTGCAGGGACTCTTGAGGAAACCAAGTGCTGAGAAGGCATCTACTCCGTTGACGAGTGCCGAGACAGTTAGGTGATGGGTAGAAGGAGTGGTTCTGCCCTGGGAGGCCACCCCTCTAGGCGCCCTACTCAGGGGCCGGGAGGGCACCTGCCAGGAGAGAGTTGCCCCGTCCCGGATGGCCTGGACCCGCAGGCGAGCAGGCATCCTGGCCCTGCCCTGCCCCGTGATGGCTTGACCGTCTTATGCCACCGTGTCCGGCTCACCGCGCCTTCGAAAGGGCTCCTGGGATCCATCACCCCACGGGAAGGAGTTGGGTTCATCTTCTTTCCCTGGATGTTTCCCATGTGACCTCTGACCCAGCCTCCTGAGAAGTCAGCCTTTGATTAGCCTCAGAGAAGGCCACGGCTCAGGAGGAGAGACGGGCCAAGCGGCCAGCTGGAAGAGGAAGGGCCTCGGAGACAGAGTGACAGGGAGACCCGTGCACCCGGCAGAGGCGACCCAAGCCAGCTTCCCAGAGGGGGCGTGGGTCTAGTCCACAAGGTGGGGATCTACTGGAATTTGGGAAGCACTCTGAGCTAGAGGCAGGCCAAGGTCTCAAGACTCCAGCTGGCTCATGCTGGCACCGCCTTTCCACCTCGGGGCATCAGCCGGTCCTCACACACCCCAGAGCTGCAGGATGACGGGTATGGGTTCCAGGCCCCGGCACTCGGGTTTCTTGTCCTGCTGAGCAAAGCACCAGCCCTCTGAAGAAGCCAAGGGGAAGAAGCAGCACGAGAGGCTGTCTGGGTCCATTGGAGACGGTCTCTTTGTCTGGCCCTTTGCCCACGTGGGGCTGCTCCCCTGGAAAAACCGAATTGGGGGGGGGGGGCGGGAGGCAAGGAAGGGACTCTGGGGTGGTCCAGAGGCCTGAGCGGGGTCTGGGTAGCTGACCCTGCGCCAGTTGTGCTGGCAGGCACTTGGGTCATTCCATCGCTCAGCAAGGAGGGGACTCCGGAGGGACTACAGGCCCCGGCCTCTCCTTGGGTTTGGCAGAAGGTAGGGGGAGAGGGAAGGCCTCCCGTCGCCACTCTGATTTCAGACATCCTCTGCAGAAGCCAACTCTCTTTTCCAGAAACGGGAGGGTTGCCACCCCGGGAAGGGTCATCATAGAGCATCTCTCCGAGGGTCCGGGCCTCAGGGCAAGCCAGCCTTCCTTCTAGGTTGAAGAATCCTCCCACTCCAAGGCCCTAGCCCCTCCTGCAGCAGTCCTTCTAGGGGGAGTCGGCCCTGGCCACCGTAATCCCAGGGTTTGGCTTGGAGAGGCCAAGCCCTTCCAGCAATTAGGAGCACCGTCCTCGGACTGTTACTGCAGGGTGGGAAATGGACGAGCTTGGTGCGAAACCAGAGCAAAGGGAGAAACCGAGAGTGGAAAGGCGCGGAGGAGGCTCGGTGAGGGCGAGGTCTTTCCGTGGAGGCATGACATGCTGTGGCCAGGCCAGGCCAGGCCAGCCCTCAACATGCCTGTGTGATTCTTACTCGATTACAGGCGTGAAGAAGGTGGGAGGCTGAGACTGGAGACCCGGACGGGCTGGCTTGGAGAAATACCTCCCGAGTTGCTTAGGGCGACAGTCCACGGACAGTAAGGTCTCTAAGGGGTCATGGAGAGAGAGATAGAGAGAGAGAGAGACAGAGAGAGGGATAGAGTGGGGGGTGGAGAGGGAGAGAGAGGGAGAGAGCTAATCACAAAGGGCAGGGCTGGAAGGACCAGGGAGAAGGTCTTTTGCCTGAAAAGCCCACAGGCGGCAGTGCGAAACAGGAGGCTCCAGGGCTCAATGCCCCCCCCCCCACGGTGACCCGGGCAGGACCTCTTGGCCTCCGCCCGGGAGAGAGTCCAAAGCCCCGGGCGGGACCCGTGTCCCCATGGCAGCCCGTGTCCCTTTTCCCAGCCCTCAACAGGAGGGACTTGCCTCTGGGGAAGTGCGTCGCCCTTGCTGGGTCCCAGCGGACAGGGTCTCGCCGGGCTGGGCCGACCAAAAACCCACCGTGTAGCCCTGGCGTGCCCTAAAGTAAGTTTTGCCCTGCCCGCTCCGGGTCCCTGCAAGGGCTAGTTGCCAGCCGCCAGGCCCCAGGCTGAGCTGGAAGGAGCTTCTTTCTTTTTCAAATGTGGGCTTGGGCCGCGCGCATGCGCACAGGCGCTGGAGCAAAATGGGTCCCTAGCACCGAGCTGAGAGGGGTGTAACGCCAGCCTGCTGCAGCCTCTGGCTCAGGCTTCTCAGAAAGGCGCTGCCTGGGACTCCAGAGGCCGCCAGGACCACTCTCTTGGGTGCCAACGACCCCAGGACCACTGTGCACAGACAGGGGTCCGTTTGGGAAGACTTTCTTTGGCTCGGCCATGCCTTTTCAGATGGTTTTTTGGTGGGTTTTGGAAAGTTCCCACGGTGAAGCCTGGCCTCTCCTAGACCTCCATTCACAGACCATGCGGGTCTGGATCCCCGAGGGAAGCCTCCGCCTCTGCCTCCGCCTCCGCCTCTGCCTCCCCGGGGCTTGCACACCGGGACCAAGCCCAGTGTGTGCTCTCATGTCGCCCCGGCTCACTGAAAGCCCCAACAAGGACCCAGGACGCTGCATCCTGGAGTCGTCCACACCACCTCTGCCCTCTGGCTGCAGGGACTCTTGAGGAAACCAAGTGCTGAGAAGGCATCTACTCCGTTGACGAGTGCCGAGACAGTTAGGTGATGGGTAGAAGGAGTGGTTCTGCCCTGGGAGGCCACCCCTCTAGGCGCCCTACTCAGGGGCCGGGAGGGCACCTGCCAGGAGAGAGTTGCCCGGTCCCGGATGGCCTGGACCCGCAGGCGAGCAGGCATCCTGGCCCTGCCCTGCCCCGTGATGGCTTGAACGTCTTATGCCACCGTGTCCGGCTCACCGCGCCTTCGAAAGGGCTCCTGGGATCCATCACCCCACGGGAAGGAGTTGGGTTCATCTTCTTTCCCTGGATGTTTCCCATGTGACCTCTGACCCAGCCTCCTGAGAAGTCAGCCTTTGATTAGCCTCAGAGAAGGCCACGGCTCAGGAGGAGAGACGGGCCAAGCGGCCAGCTGGAAGAGGAAGGGCCTCGGAGACAGAGTGACAGGGAGACCCGTGCACCCGGCAGAGGCGACCCAAGCCAGCTTCCCAGAGGGGGCGTGGGTCTAGTCCACAAGGTGGGGATCTACTGGAATTTGGGAAGCACTCTGAGCTAGAGGCAGGCCAAGGTCTCAAGACTCCAGCTGGCTCATGCTGGCACCGCCTTTCCACCTCGGGGCATCAGCCGGTCCTCACACACCCCAGAGCTGCAGGATGACGGGTATGGGTTCCAGGCCCCGGCACTCGGGTTTCTTGTCCTGCTGAGCAAAGCACCGGCCCTCTGAAGAAGCCAAGGGGAAGAAGCAGCACGAGAGGCTGTCTGGGTCCATTGGAGACGGTCTCTTTGTCTGGCCCTTTGCCCACGTGGGGCTGCTCCCCTGGAAAAACCGAATTGGGGGAGGGGCGGGAGGCAAGGAAGGGACTCTGGGGTGGTCCAGAGGCCTGAGCGGGGTCTGGGTAGCTGACCCTGCGCCAGTTGTGCTGGCAGGCACTTGGGTCATTCCATCGCTCAGCAAGGAGGGGACTCCGGAGGGACTACAGGCCCCGGCCTCTCCTTGGGTTTGGCAGAAGGTAGGGGGAGAGGGAAGGCCTCCCGTCGCCACTCTGATTTCAGACATCCTCTGCAGAAGCCAACTCTCTTTTCCAGAAACGGGAGGGTTGCCACCCCGGGAAGGGTCATCATAGAGCATCTCTCCGAGGGTCCGGGCCTCAGGGCAAGCCAGCCTTCCTTCTAGGTTGAAGAATCCTCCCACTCCAAGGCCCTAGCCCCTCCTGCAGCAGTCCTTCTAGGGGGAGTCGGCCCTGGCCACCGTAATCCCAGGGTTTGGCTTGGAGAGGCCAAGCCCTTCCAGCAATTAGGAGCACCGTCCTCGGACTGTTACTGCAGGGTGGGAAATGGACGAGCTTGGTGCGAAACCAGAGCAAAGGGAGAAACCGAGAGTGGAAAGGCGCGGAGGAGGCTCGGTGAGGGCGAGGTCTTTCCGTGGAGGCATGACATGCTGTGGCCAGGCCAGGCCAGGCCAGCCCTCAACATGCCTGTGTGATTCTTACTCGATTACAGGCGTGAAGAGGGTGGGAGGCTGAGACTGGAGACCCGGACGGACTGGCTTGGAGAAATACCTCCCGAGTTGCTTAGGGCGACAGTCCACGGACAGTAAGGTCTCTAAGGGGTCATGGAGAGAGAGATAGAGAGAGAGAGAGACAGAGAGAGGGATAGAGTGGGGGGGTGGAGAGGGAGAGAGAGGGAGAGAGCTAATCACAAAGGGCAGGGCTGGAAGGACCAGGGAGAAGGTCTTTTGCCTGAAAAGCCCACAGGCGGCAGTGCGAAACAGGAGGCTCCAGGGCTCAATGCCCCCCCCCCACGGTGACCCGGGCAGGACCTCTTGGCCTCCGCCCGGAGAGAGTCCAAAGCCCCGGGCGGGACCCGTGTCCCCATGGCAGCCCGTGTCCCTTTTCCCAGCCCTCAACAGGAGGGACTTGCCTCTGGGGAAGTGCGTCGCCCTTGCTGGGTCCCAGCGGACAGGGTCTCGCCGGGCTGGGCCGACCAAAAACCCACCGTGTAGCCCTGGCGTGCCCTAAAGTAAGTTTTGCCCTGCCCGCTCCGGGTCCCTGCAAGGGCTAGTTGCCAGCCGCCAGGCCCCAGGCTGAGCTGGAAGGAGCTTCTTTCTTTTTCAAATGTGGGCTTGGGCCGCGCGCATGCGCACAGGCGCTGGAGCAAAATGGGTCCCTAGCACCGAGCTGAGAGGGGTGTAACGCCAGCCTGCTGCAGCCTCTGGCTCAGGCTTCTCAGAAAGGCGCTGCCTGGGACTCCAGAGGCCGCCAGGACCACTCTCTTGGGTGCCAACGACCCCAGGACCACTGTGCACAGACAGGGGTCCGTTTGGGAAGACTTTCTTTGGCTCGGCCATGCCTTTTCAGATGGTTTTTTGGTGGGTTTTGGAAAGTTCCCACGGTGAAGCCTGGCCTCTCCTAGACCTCCATTCACAGACCATGCGGGTCTGGATCCCCGAGGGAAGCCTCCGCCTCTGCCTCCGCCTCCGCCTCTGCCTCCCCGGGGCTTGCACACCGGGACCAAGCCCAGTGTGTGCTCTCATGTCGCCCCGGCTCACTGAAAGCCCCAACAAGGACCCAGGACGCTGCATCCTGGAGTCGTCCACACCACCTCTGCCCTCTGGCTGCAGGGACTCTTGAGGAAACCAAGTGCTGAGAAGGCATCTACTCCGTTGACGAGTGCCGAGACAGTTAGGTGATGGGTAGAAGGAGTGGTTCTGCCCTGGGAGGCCACCCCTCTAGGCGCCCTACTCAGGGGCCGGGAGGGCACCTGCCAGGAGAGAGTTGCCCCGTCCCGGATGGCCTGGACCCGCAGGCGAGCAGGCATCCTGGCCCTGCCCTGCCCCGTGATGGCTTGAACGTCTTATGCCACCGTGTCCGGCTCACCGCGCCTTCGAAAGGGCTCCTGGGATCCATCACCCCACGGGAAGGAGTTGGGTTCATCTTCTTTCCCTGGATGTTTCCCATGGGACCTCTGACCCAGCCTCCTGAGAAGTCAGCCTTTGATTAGCCTCAGAGAAGGCCACGGCTCAGGAGGAGAGACGGGCCAAGCGGCCAGCTGGAAGAGGAAGGGCCTCGGAGACAGAGTGACAGGGAGACCCGTGCACCCGGCAGAGGCGACCCAAGCCAGCTTCCCAGAGGGGGCGTGGGTCTAGTCCACAAGGTGGGGATCTACTGGAATTTGGGAAGCACTCTGAGCTAGAGGCAGGCCAAGGTCTCAAGACTCCAGCTGGCTCACGCTGGCATGGCATTTCCTCCTCAGGGCATCATCCGGTCCTCAATTACAGGCGTGAAGAGGATGGGAGGCTGAGACTGTAGACCCCGACCGGCTGGCTTGGGGAAGACCCTCCCGAGTTGCTTAGGGCGACAGTCCACGGACAGTAAGGTCTCTAAGGGGTCATGGAGAGAGAGATAGAGAGAGAGAGAGAGACAGAGAGAGGGATAGAGTGGGGGGTGGAGAGGGAGAGAGCTAATCACAAAGGGCAGGGCTGGAAGGACCAGGGAGAAGGTCTTTTGCCTGAAAAGCCCACAGGCGGCAGTGCGAAACAGGAGGCTCCAGGGCTCAATGCCCACCCCCCCCACGGTGACCCGGGCAGGACCTCTTGGCCTCCGCCCCGGAGAGAGTCCAAAGCCCCGGGCGGGACCCGTGTCCCCATGGCAGCCCGTGTCCCTTTTCCCAGCCCTCAACAGGAGGGACTTGCCTCTGGGGAAGTGCGTCGCCCTTGCTGGGTCCCAGCGGACAGGGTCTCGCCGGGCTGGGCCGACCAAAAACCCACCGTGTAGCCCTGGCGTGCCCTAAAGTAAGTTTTGCCCTGCCCGCTCCGGGTCCCTGCAAGGGCTAGTTGCCAGCCGCCAGGCCCCAGGCTGAGCTGGAAGGAGCTTCTTTCTTTTTCAAATGTGGGCTTGGGCCGCGCGCATGCGCACAGGCGCTGGAGCAAAATGGGTCCCTAGCACCGAGCTGAGAGGGGTGTAACGCCAGCCTGCTGCAGCCTCTGGCTCAGGCTTCTCAGAAAGGCGCTGCCTGGGACTCCAGAGGCCGCCAGGACCACTCTCTTGGGTGCCAACGACCCCAGGACCACTGTGCACAGACAGGGGTCCGTTTGGGAAGACTTTCTTTGGCTCGGCCATGCCTTTTCAGATGGTTTTTTGGTGGGTTTTGGAAAGTTCCCACGGTGAAGCCTGGCCTCTCCTAGACCTCCATTCACAGACCATGCGGGTCTGGATCCCCGAGGGAAGCCTCCGCCTCTGCCTCCGCCTCCGCCTCTGCCTCCCCGGGGCTTGCACACCGGGACCAAGCCCAGTGTGTGCTCTCATGTCGCCCCGGCTCACTGAAAGCCCCAACAAGGACCCAGGACGCTGCATCCTGGAGTCGTCCACACCACCTCTGCCCTCTGGCTGCAGGGACTCTTGAGGAAACCAAGTGCTGAGAAGGCATCTACTCCGTTGACGAGTGCCGAGACAGTTAGGTGATGGGTAGAAGGAGTGGTTCTGCCCTGGGAGGCCACCCCTCTAGGCGCCCTACTCAGGGGCCGGGAGGGCACCTGCCAGGAGAGAGTTGCCCGTCCCGGATGGCCTGGACCCGCAGGCGAGCAGGCATCCTGGCCCTGCCCTGCCCCGTGATGGCTTGACCGTCTTATGCCACCGTGTCCGGCTCACCGCGCCTTCGAAAGGGCTCCTGGGATCCATCACCCCACGGGAAGGAGTTGGGTTCATCTTCTTTCCCTGGATGTTTCCCATGTGACCTCTGACCCAGCCTCCTGAGAAGTCAGCCTTTGATTAGCCTCAGAGAAGGCCACGGCTCAGGAGGAGAGACGGGCCAAGCGGCCAGCTGGAAGAGGAAGGGCCTCGGAGACAGAGTGACAGGGAGACCCGTGCACCCGGCAGAGGCGACCCAAGCCAGCTTCCCAGAGGGGGCGTGGGTCTAGTCCACAAGGTGGGGATCTACTGGAATTTGGGAAGCACTCTGAGCTAGAGGCAGGCCAAGGTCTCAAGACTCCAGCTGGCTCATGCTGGCACCGCCTTTCCACCTCGGGGCATCAGCCGGTCCTCACACACCCCAGAGCTGCAGGATGACGGGTATGGGTTCCAGGCCCCGGCACTCGGGTTTCTTGTCCTGCTGAGCAAAGCACCAGCCCTCTGAAGAAGCCAAGGGGAAGAAGCAGCACGAGAGGCTGTCTGGGTCCATTGGAGACGGTCTCTTTGTCTGGCCCTTTGCCCACGTGGGGCTGCTCCCCTGGAAAAACCGAATTGGGGGGGGGGCGGGAGGCAAGGAAGGGACTCTGGGGTGGTCCAGAGGCCTGAGCGGGGTCTGGGTAGCTGACCCTGCGCCAGTTGTGCTGGCAGGCACTTGGGTCATTCCATCGCTCAGCAAGGAGGGGACTCCGGAGGGACTACAGGCCCCGGCCTCTCCTTGGGTTTGGCAGAAGGTAGGGGGAGAGGGAAGGCCTCCCGTCGCCACTCTGATTTCAGACATCCTCTGCAGAAGCCAACTCTCTTTTCCAGAAACGGGAGGGTTGCCACCCCGGGAAGGGTCATCATAGAGCATCTCTCCGAGGGTCCGGGCCTCAGGGCAAGCCAGCCTTCCTTCTAGGTTGAAGAATCCTCCCACTCCAAGGCCCTAGCCCCTCCTGCAGCAGTCCTTCTAGGGGGAGTCGGCCCTGGCCACCGTAATCCCAGGGTTTGGCTTGGAGAGGCCAAGCCCTTCCAGCAATTAGGAGCACCGTCCTCGGACTGTTACTGCAGGGTGGGAAATGGACGAGCTTGGTGCGAAACCAGAGCAAAGGGAGAAACCGAGAGTGGAAAGGCGCGGAGGAGGCTCGGTGAGGGCGAGGTCTTTCCGTGGAGGCATGACATGCTGTGGCCAGGCCAGGCCAGGCCAGCCCTCAACATGCCTGTGTGATTCTTACTCGATTACAGGCGTGAAGAAGGTGGGAGGCTGAGACTGGAGACCCGGACGGACTGGCTTGGAGAAATACCTCCCGAGTTGCTTAGGGCGACAGTCCACGGACAGTAAGGTCTCTAAGGGGTCATGGAGAGAGAGATAGAGAGAGAGAGAGACAGAGAGAGGGATAGAGTGGGGGGTGGAGAGGGAGAGAGAGGGAGAGAGCTAATCACAAAGGGCAGGGCTGGAAGGACCAGGGAGAAGGTCTTTTGCCTGAAAAGCCCACAGGCGGCAGTGCGAAACAGGAGGCTCCAGGGCTCAATGCCCCCCCCCCCACGGTGACCCGGGCAGGACCTCTTGGCCTCCGCCCGGGAGAGAGTCCAAAGCCCCGGGCGGGACCCGTGTCCCCATGGCAGCCCGTGTCCCTTTTCCCAGCCCTCAACAGGAGGGACTTGCCTCTGGGGAAGTGCGTCGCCCTTGCTGGGTCCCAGCGGACAGGGTCTCGCCGGGCTGGGCCGACCAAAAACCCACCGTGTAGCCCTGGCGTGCCCTAAAGTAAGTTTTGCCCTGCCCGCTCCGGGTCCCTGCAAGGGCTAGTTGCCAGCCGCCAGGCCCCAGGCTGAGCTGGAAGGAGCTTCTTTCTTTTTCAAATGTGGGCTTGGGCCGCGCGCATGCGCACAGGCGCTGGAGCAAAATGGGTCCCTAGCACCGAGCTGAGAGGGGTGTAACGCCAGCCTGCTGCAGCCTCTGGCTCAGGCTTCTCAGAAAGGCGCTGCCTGGGACTCCAGAGGCCGCCAGGACCACTCTCTTGGGTGCCAACGACCCCAGGACCACTGTGCACAGACAGGGGTCCGTTTGGGAAGACTTTCTTTGGCTCGGCCATGCCTTTTCAGATGGTTTTTTGGTGGGTTTTGGAAAGTTCCCACGGTGAAGCCTGGCCTCTCCTAGACCTCCATTCACAGACCATGCGGGTCTGGATCCCCGAGGGAAGCCTCCGCCTCTGCCTCCGCCTCCGCCTCTGCCTCCCCGGGGCTTGCACACCGGGACCAAGCCCAGTGTGTGCTCTCATGTCGCCCCGGCTCACTGAAAGCCCCAACAAGGACCCAGGACGCTGCATCCTGGAGTCGTCCACACCACCTCTGCCCTCTGGCTGCAGGGACTCTTGAGGAAACCAAGTGCTGAGAAGGCATCTACTCCGTTGACGAGTGCCGAGACAGTTAGGTGATGGGTAGAAGGAGTGGTTCTGCCCTGGGAGGCCACCCCTCTAGGCGCCCTACTCAGGGGCCGGGAGGGCACCTGCCAGGAGAGAGTTGCCCGGTCCCGGATGGCCTGGACCCGCAGGCGAGCAGGCATCCTGGCCCTGCCCTGCCCCGTGATGGCTTGACCGTCTTATGCCACCGTGTCCGGCTCACCGCGCCTTCGAAAGGGCTCCTGGGATCCATCACCCCACGGGAAGGAGTTGGGTTCATCTTCTTTCCCTGGATGTTTCCCATGTGACCTCTGACCCAGCCTCCTGAGAAGTCAGCCTTTGATTAGCCTCAGAGAAGGCCACGGCTCAGGAGGAGAGACGGGCCAAGCGGCCAGCTGGAAGAGGAAGGGCCTCGGAGACAGAGTGACAGGGAGACCCGTGCACCCGGCAGAGGCGACCCAAGCCAGCTTCCCAGAGGGGGCGTGGGTCTAGTCCACAAGGTGGGGATCTACTGGAATTTGGGAAGCACTCTGAGCTAGAGGCAGGCCAAGGTCTCAAGACTCCAGCTGGCTCATGCTGGCACCGCCTTTCCACCTCGGGGCATCAGCCGGTCCTCACACACCCCAGAGCTGCAGGATGACGGGTATGGGTTCCAGGCCCCGGCACTCGGGTTTCTTGTCCTGCTGAGCAAAGCACCAGCCCTCTGAAGAAGCCAAGGGGAAGAAGCAGCACGAGAGGCTGTCTGGGTCCATTGGAGACGGTCTCTTTGTCTGGCCCTTTGCCCACGTGGGGCTGCTCCCCTGGAAAAACCGAATTGGGGGGGGGGCGGGAGGCAAGGAAGGGACTCTGGGGTGGTCCAGAGGCCTGAGCGGGGTCTGGGTAGCTGACCCTGCGCCAGTTGTGCTGGCAGGCACTTGGGTCATTCCATCGCTCAGCAAGGAGGGGACTCCGGAGGGACTACAGGCCCCGGCCTCTCCTTGGGTTTGGCAGAAGGTAGGGGGAGAGGGAAGGCCTCCCGTCGCCACTCTGATTTCAGACATCCTCTGCAGAAGCCAACTCTCTTTTCCAGAAACGGGAGGGTTGCCACCCCGGGAAGGGTCATCATAGAGCATCTCTCCGAGGGTCCGGGCCTCAGGGCAAGCCAGCCTTCCTTCTAGGTTGAAGAATCCTCCCACTCCAAGGCCCTAGCCCCTCCTGCAGCAGTCCTTCTAGGGGGAGTCGGCCCTGGCCACCGTAATCCCAGGGTTTGGCTTGGAGAGGCCAAGCCCTTCCAGCAATTAGGAGCACCGTCCTCGGACTGTTACTGCAGGGTGGGAAATGGACGAGCTTGGTGCGAAACCAGAGCAAAGGGAGAAACCGAGAGTGGAAAGGCGCGGAGGAGGCTCGGTGAGGGCGAGGTCTTTCCGTGGAGGCATGACATGCTGTGGCCAGGCCAGGCCAGGCCAGCCCTCAACATGCCTGTGTGATTCTTACTCGATTACAGGCGTGAAGAGGGTGGGAGGCTGAGACTGGAGACCCGGACGGACTGGCTTGGAGAAATACCTCCCGAGTTGCTTAGGGCGACAGTCCACGGACAGTAAGGTCTCTAAGGGGTCATGGAGAGAGAGATAGAGAGAGAGAGAGACAGAGAGAGGGATAGAGTGGGGGGGTGGAGAGGGAGAGAGAGGGAGAGAGCTAATCACAAAGGGCAGGGCTGGAAGGACCAGGGAGAAGGTCTTTTGCCTGAAAAGCCCACAGGCGGCAGTGCGAAACAGGAGGCTCCAGGGCTCAATGCCCCCCCCCCACGGTGACCCGGGCAGGACCTCTTGGCCTCCGCCCGGGAGAGAGTCCAAAGCCCCGGGCGGGACCCGTGTCCCCATGGCAGCCCGTGTCCCTTTTCCCAGCCCTCAACAGGAGGGACTTGCCTCTGGGGAAGTGCGTCGCCCTTGCTGGGTCCCAGCGGACAGGGTCTCGCCGGGCTGGGCCGACCAAAAACCCACCGTGTAGCCCTGGCGTGCCCTAAAGTAAGTTTTGCCCTGCCCGCTCCGGGTCCCTGCAAGGGCTAGTTGCCAGCCGCCAGGCCCCAGGCTGAGCTGGAAGGAGCTTCTTTCTTTTTCAAATGTGGGCTTGGGCCGCGCGCATGCGCACAGGCGCTGGAGCAAAATGGGTCCCTAGCACCGAGCTGAGAGGGGTGTAACGCCAGCCTGCTGCAGCCTCTGGCTCAGGCTTCTCAGAAAGGCGCTGCCTGGGACTCCAGAGGCCGCCAGGACCACTCTCTTGGGTGCCAACGACCCCAGGACCACTGTGCACAGACAGGGGTCCGTTTGGGAAGACTTTCTTTGGCTCGGCCATGCCTTTTCAGATGGTTTTTTGGTGGGTTTTGGAAAGTTCCCACGGTGAAGCCTGGCCTCTCCTAGACCTCCATTCACAGACCATGCGGGTCTGGATCCCCGAGGGAAGCCTCCGCCTCTGCCTCCGCCTCCGCCTCTGCCTCCCCGGGGCTTGCACACCGGGACCAAGCCCAGTGTGTGCTCTCATGTCGCCCCGGCTCACTGAAAGCCCCAACAAGGACCCAGGACGCTGCATCCTGGAGTCGTCCACACCACCTCTGCCCTCTGGCTGCAGGGACTCTTGAGGAAACCAAGTGCTGAGAAGGCATCTACTCCGTTGACGAGTGCCGAGACAGTTAGGTGATGGGTAGAAGGAGTGGTTCTGCCCTGGGAGGCCACCCCTCTAGGCGCCCTACTCAGGGGCCGGGAGGGCACCTGCCAGGAGAGAGTTGCCCCGTCCCGGATGGCCTGGACCCGCAGGCGAGCAGGCATCCTGGCCCTGCCCTGCCCCGTGATGGCTTGAACGTCTTATGCCACCGTGTCCGGCTCACCGCGCCTTCGAAAGGGCTCCTGGGATCCATCACCCCACGGGAAGGAGTTGGGTTCATCTTCTTTCCCTGGATGTTTCCCATGGGACCTCTGACCCAGCCTCCTGAGAAGTCAGCCTTTGATTAGCCTCAGAGAAGGCCACGGCTCAGGAGGAGAGACGGGCCAAGCGGCCAGCTGGAAGAGGAAGGGCCTCGGAGACAGAGTGACAGGGAGACCCGTGCACCCGGCAGAGGCGACCCAAGCCAGCTTCCCAGAGGGGGCGTGGGTCTAGTCCACAAGGTGGGGATCTACTGGAATTTGGGAAGCACTCTGAGCTAGAGGCAGGCCAAGGTCTCAAGACTCCAGCTGGCTCACGCTGGCATGGCATTTCCTCCTCAGGGCATCATCCGGTCCTCAATTACAGGCGTGAAGAGGATGGGAGGCTGAGACTGTAGACCCCGACCGGCTGGCTTGGGGAAGACCCTCCCGAGTTGCTTAGGGCGACAGTCCACGGACAGTAAGGTCTCTAAGGGGTCATGGAGAGAGAGATAGAGAGAGAGAGAGAGACAGAGAGAGGGATAGAGTGGGGGGTGGAGAGGGAGAGAGCTAATCACAAAGGGCAGGGCTGGAAGGACCAGGGAGAAGGTCTTTTGCCTGAAAAGCCCACAGGCGGCAGTGCGAAACAGGAGGCTCCAGGGCTCAATGCCCACCCCCCCCACGGTGACCCGGGCAGGACCTCTTGGCCTCCGCCCGGGAGAGAGTCCAAAGCCCCGGGCGGGACCCGTGTCCCCATGGCAGCCCGTGTCCCTTTTCCCAGCCCTCAACAGGAGGGACTTGCCTCTGGGGAAGTGCGTCGCCCTTGCTGGGTCCCAGCGGACAGGGTCTCGCCGGGCTGGGCCGACCAAAAACCCACCGTGTAGCCCTGGCGTGCCCTAAAGTAAGTTTTGCCCTGCCCGCTCCGGGTCCCTGCAAGGGCTAGTTGCCAGCCGCCAGGCCCCAGGCTGAGCTGGAAGGAGCTTCTTTCTTTTTCAAATGTGGGCTTGGGCCGCGCGCATGCGCACAGGCGCTGGAGCAAAATGGGTCCCTAGCACCGAGCTGAGAGGGGTGTAACGCCAGCCTGCTGCAGCCTCTGGCTCAGGCTTCTCAGAAAGGCGCTGCCTGGGACTCCAGAGGCCGCCAGGACCACTCTCTTGGGTGCCAACGACCCCAGGACCACTGTGCACAGACAGGGGTCCGTTTGGGAAGACTTTCTTTGGCTCGGCCATGCCTTTTCAGATGGTTTTTTGGTGGGTTTTGGAAAGTTCCCACGGTGAAGCCTGGCCTCTCCTAGACCTCCATTCACAGACCATGCGGGTCTGGATCCCCGAGGGAAGCCTCCGCCTCTGCCTCCGCCTCCGCCTCTGCCTCCCCGGGGCTTGCACACCGGGACCAAGCCCAGTGTGTGCTCTCATGTCGCCCCGGCTCACTGAAAGCCCCAACAAGGACCCAGGACGCTGCATCCTGGAGTCGTCCACACCACCTCTGCCCTCTGGCTGCAGGGACTCTTGAGGAAACCAAGTGCTGAGAAGGCATCTACTCCGTTGACGAGTGCCGAGACAGTTAGGTGATGGGTAGAAGGAGTGGTTCTGCCCTGGGAGGCCACCCCTCTAGGCGCCCTACTCAGGGGCCGGGAGGGCACCTGCCAGGAGAGAGTTGCCCGGTCCCGGATGGCCTGGACCCGCAGGCGAGCAGGCATCCTGGCCCTGCCCTGCCCCGTGATGGCTTGAACGTCTTATGCCACCGTGTCCGGCTCACCGCGCCTTCGAAAGGGCTCCTGGGATCCATCACCCCACGGGAAGGAGTTGGGTTCATCTTCTTTCCCTGGATGTTTCCCATGGACCTCTGACCCAGCCTCCTGAGAAGTCAGCCTTTGATTAGCCTCAGAGAAGGCCACGGCTCAGGAGGAGAGACGGGCCAAGCGGCCAGCTGGAAGAGGAAGGGCCTCGGAGACAGAGTGACAGGGAGACCCGTGCACCCGGCAGAGGCGACCCAAGCCAGCTTCCCAGAGGGGGCGTGGGTCTAGTCCACAAGGTGGGGATCTACTGGAATTTGGGAAGCACTCTGAGCTAGAGGCAGGCCAAGGTCTCAAGACTCCAGCTGGCTCATGCTGGCACCGCCTTTCCACCTCGGGGCATCAGCCGGTCCTCACACACCCCAGAGCTGCAGGATGACGGGTATGGGTTCCAGGCCCCGGCACTCGGGTTTCTTGTCCTGCTGAGCAAAGCACCAGCCCTCTGAAGAAGCCAAGGGGAAGAAGCAGCACGAGAGGCTGTCTGGGTCCATTGGAGACGGTCTCTTTGTCTGGCCCTTTGCCCACGTGGGGCTGCTCCCCTGGAAAAACCGAATTGGGGGGGGGCGGGAGGCAAGGAAGGGACTCTGGGGTGGTCCAGAGGCCTGAGCGGGGTCTGGGTAGCTGACCCTGCGCCAGTTGTGCTGGCAGGCACTTGGGTCATTCCATCGCTCAGCAAGGAGGGGACTCCGGAGGGACTACAGGCCCCGGCCTCTCCTTGGGTTTGGCAGAAGGTAGGGGGAGAGGGAAGGCCTCCCGTCGCCACTCTGATTTCAGACATCCTCTGCAGAAGCCAACTCTCTTTTCCAGAAACGGGAGGGTTGCCACCCCGGGAAGGGTCATCATAGAGCATCTCTCCGAGGGTCCGGGCCTCAGGGCAAGCCAGCCTTCCTTCTAGGTTGAAGAATCCTCCCACTCCAAGGCCCTAGCCCCTCCTGCAGCAGTCCTTCTAGGGGGAGTCGGCCCTGGCCACCGTAATCCCAGGGTTTGGCTTGGAGAGGCCAAGCCCTTCCAGCAATTAGGAGCACCGTCCTCGGACTGTTACTGCAGGGTGGGAAATGGACGAGCTTGGTGCGAAACCAGAGCAAAGGGAGAAACCGAGAGTGGAAAGGCGCGGAGGAGGCTCGGTGAGGGCGAGGTCTTTCCGTGGAGGCATGACATGCTGTGGCCAGGCCAGGCCAGGCCAGCCCTCAACATGCCTGTGTGATTCTTACTCGATTACAGGCGTGAAGAGGGTGGGAGGCTGAGACTGGAGACCCGGACGGACTGGCTTGGAGAAATACCTCCCGAGTTGCTTAGGGCGACAGTCCACGGACAGTAAGGTCTCTAAGGGGTCATGGAGAGAGAGATAGAGAGAGAGAGAGACAGAGAGAGGGATAGAGTGGGGGGGTGGAGAGGGAGAGAGAGGGAGAGAGCTAATCACAAAGGGCAGGGCTGGAAGGACCAGGGAGAAGGTCTTTTGCCTGAAAAGCCCACAGGCGGCAGTGCGAAACAGGAGGCTCCAGGGCTCAATGCCCCCCCCCCCACGGTGACCCGGGCAGGACCTCTTGGCCTCCGCCCGGGAGAGAGTCCAAAGCCCCGGGCGGGACCCGTGTCCCCATGGCAGCCCGTGTCCCTTTTCCCAGCCCTCAACAGGAGGGACTTGCCTCTGGGGAAGTGCGTCGCCCTTGCTGGGTCCCAGCGGACAGGGTCTCGCCGGGCTGGGCCGACCAAAAACCCACCGTGTAGCCCTGGCGTGCCCTAAAGTAAGTTTTGCCCTGCCCGCTCCGGGTCCCTGCAAGGGCTAGTTGCCAGCCGCCAGGCCCCAGGCTGAGCTGGAAGGAGCTTCTTTCTTTTTCAAATGTGGGCTTGGGCCGCGCGCATGCGCACAGGCGCTGGAGCAAAATGGGTCCCTAGCACCGAGCTGAGAGGGGTGTAACGCCAGCCTGCTGCAGCCTCTGGCTCAGGCTTCTCAGAAAGGCGCTGCCTGGGACTCCAGAGGCCGCCAGGACCACTCTCTTGGGTGCCAACGACCCCAGGACCACTGTGCACAGACAGGGGTCCGTTTGGGAAGACTTTCTTTGGCTCGGCCATGCCTTTTCAGATGGTTTTTTGGTGGGTTTTGGAAAGTTCCCACGGTGAAGCCTGGCCTCTCCTAGACCTCCATTCACAGACCATGCGGGTCTGGATCCCCGAGGGAAGCCTCCGCCTCTGCCTCCGCCTCCGCCTCTGCCTCCCCGGGGCTTGCACACCGGGACCAAGCCCAGTGTGTGCTCTCATGTCGCCCCGGCTCACTGAAAGCCCCAACAAGGACCCAGGACGCTGCATCCTGGAGTCGTCCACACCACCTCTGCCCTCTGGCTGCAGGGACTCTTGAGGAAACCAAGTGCTGAGAAGGCATCTACTCCGTTGACGAGTGCCGAGACAGTTAGGTGATGGGTAGAAGGAGTGGTTCTGCCCTGGGAGGCCACCCCTCTAGGCGCCCTACTCAGGGGCCGGGAGGGCACCTGCCAGGAGAGAGTTGCCCCGTCCCGGATGGCCTGGACCCGCAGGCGAGCAGGCATCCTGGCCCTGCCCTGCCCCGTGATGGCTTGAACGTCTTATGCCACCGTGTCCGGCTCACCGCGCCTTCGAAAGGGCTCCTGGGATCCATCACCCCACGGGAAGGAGTTGGGTTCATCTTCTTTCCCTGGATGTTTCCCATGGGACCTCTGACCCAGCCTCCTGAGAAGTCAGCCTTTGATTAGCCTCAGAGAAGGCCACGGCTCAGGAGGAGAGACGGGCCAAGCGGCCAGCTGGAAGAGGAAGGGCCTCGGAGACAGAGTGACAGGGAGACCCGTGCACCCGGCAGAGGCGACCCAAGCCAGCTTCCCAGAGGGGGCGTGGGTCTAGTCCACAAGGTGGGGATCTACTGGAATTTGGGAAGCACTCTGAGCTAGAGGCAGGCCAAGGTCTCAAGACTCCAGCTGGCTCACGCTGGCATGGCATTTCCTCCTCAGGGCATCATCCGGTCCTCAATTACAGGCGTGAAGAGGATGGGAGGCTGAGACTGTAGACCCCGACGGGCTGGCTTGGGGAAGACCCTCCCGAGTTGCTTAGGGCGACAGTCCACGGACAGTAAGGTCTCTAAGGGGTCATGGAGAGAGAGAGAGACAGAGAGAGGGATAGAGTGGGGGGTGGAGAGGGAGAGAGAGGGAGAGAGCTAATCACAAAGGGCAGGGCTGGAAGGACCAGGGAGAAGGTCTTTTGCCTGAAAAGCCCACAGGCGGCAGTGCGAAACAGGAGGCTCCAGGGCTCAATGCCCACCCCCCCACGGTGACCCGGGCAGGACCTCTTGGCCTCCGCCCCGGAGAGAGTCCAAAGCCCCGGGCGGGACCCGTGTCCCCATGGCAGCCCGTGTCCCTTTTCCCAGCCCTCAACAGGAGGGACTTGCCTCTGGGGAAGTGCGTCGCCCTTGCTGGGTCCCAGCGGACAGGGTCTCGCCGGGCTGGGCCGACCAAAAACCCACCGTGTAGCCCTGGCGTGCCCTAAAGTAAGTTTTGCCCTGCCCGCTCCGGGTCCCTGCAAGGGCTAGTTGCCAGCCGCCAGGCCCCAGGCTGAGCTGGAAGGAGCTTCTTTCTTTTTCAAATGTGGGCTTGGGCCGCGCGCATGCGCACAGGCGCTGGAGCAAAATGGGTCCCTAGCACCGAGCTGAGAGGGGTGTAACGCCAGCCTGCTGCAGCCTCTGGCTCAGGCTTCTCAGAAAGGCGCTGCCTGGGACTCCAGAGGCCGCCAGGACCACTCTCTTGGGTGCCAACGACCCCAGGACCACTGTGCACAGACAGGGGTCCGTTTGGGAAGACTTTCTTTGGCTCGGCCATGCCTTTTCAGATGGTTTTTTGGTGGGTTTTGGAAAGTTCCCACGGTGAAGCCTGGCCTCTCCTAGACCTCCATTCACAGACCATGCGGGTCTGGATCCCCGAGGGAAGCCTCCGCCTCTGCCTCCGCCTCCGCCTCTGCCTCCCCGGGGCTTGCACACCGGGACCAAGCCCAGTGTGTGCTCTCATGTCGCCCCGGCTCACTGAAAGCCCCAACAAGGACCCAGGACGCTGCATCCTGGAGTCGTCCACACCACCTCTGCCCTCTGGCTGCAGGGACTCTTGAGGAAACCAAGTGCTGAGAAGGCATCTACTCCGTTGACGAGTGCCGAGACAGTTAGGTGATGGGTAGAAGGAGTGGTTCTGCCCTGGGAGGCCACCCCTCTAGGCGCCCTACTCAGGGGCCGGGAGGGCACCTGCCAGGAGAGAGTTGCCCCGTCCCGGATGGCCTGGACCCGCAGGCGAGCAGGCATCCTGGCCCTGCCCTGCCCCGTGATGGCTTGAACGTCTTATGCCACCGTGTCCGGCTCACCGCGCCTTCGAAAGGGCTCCTGGGATCCATCACCCCACGGGAAGGAGTTGGGTTCATCTTCTTTCCCTGGATGTTTCCCATGTGACCTCTGACCCAGCCTCCTGAGAAGTCAGCCTTTGATTAGCCTCAGAGAAGGCCACGGCTCAGGAGGAGAGACGGGCCAAGCGGCCAGCTGGAAGAGGAAGGGCCTCGGAGACAGAGTGACAGGGAGACCCGTGCACCCGGCAGAGGCGACCCAAGCCAGCTTCCCAGAGGGGGCGTGGGTCTAGTCCACAAGGTGGGGATCTACTGGAATTTGGGAAGCACTCTGAGCTAGAGGCAGGCCAAGGTCTCAAGACTCCAGCTGGCTCACGCTGGCATGGCATTTCCTCCTCAGGGCATCATCCGGTCCTCAATTACAGGCGTGAAGAGGATGGGAGGCTGAGACTGTAGACCCCGACCGGCTGGCTTGGGGAAGACCCTCCCGAGTTGCTTAGGGCGACAGTCCACGGACAGTAAGGTCTCTAAGGGGTCATGGAGAGAGAGAGAGAGAGAGAGAGACAGAGAGAGGGATAGAGTGGGGGGTGGAGAGGGAGAGAGAGGGAGAGAGCTAATCACAAAGGGCAGGGCTGGAAGGACCAGGGAGAAGGTCTTTTGCCTGAAAAGCCCACAGGCGGCAGTGCGAAACAGGAGGCTCCAGGGCTCAATGCCCCCCCCCCCACGGTGACCCGGGCAGGACCTCTTGGCCTCCGCCCGGAGAGAGTCCAAAGCCCCGGGCGGGACCCGTGTCCCCATGGCAGCCCGTGTCCCTTTTCCCAGCCCTCAACAGGAGGGACTTGCCTCTGGGGAAGTGCGTCGCCCTTGCTGGGTCCCAGCGGACAGGGTCTCGCCGGGCTGGGCCGACCAAAAACCCACCGTGTAGCCCTGGCGTGCCCTAAAGTAAGTTTTGCCCTGCCCGCTCCGGGTCCCTGCAAGGGCTAGTTGCCAGCCGCCAGGCCCCAGGCTGAGCTGGAAGGAGCTTCTTTCTTTTTCAAATGTGGGCTTGGGCCGCGCGCATGCGCACAGGCGCTGGAGCAAAATGGGTCCCTAGCACCGAGCTGAGAGGGGTGTAACGCCAGCCTGCTGCAGCCTCTGGCTCAGGCTTCTCAGAAAGGCGCTGCCTGGGACTCCAGAGGCCGCCAGGACCACTCTCTTGGGTGCCAACGACCCCAGGACCACTGTGCACAGACAGGGGTCCGTTTGGGAAGACTTTCTTTGGCTCGGCCATGCCTTTTCAGATGGTTTTTTGGTGGGTTTTGGAAAGTTCCCACGGTGAAGCCTGGCCTCTCCTAGACCTCCATTCACAGACCATGCGGGTCTGGATCCCCGAGGGAAGCCTCCGCCTCTGCCTCCGCCTCCGCCTCTGCCTCCCCGGGGCTTGCACACCGGGACCAAGCCCAGTGTGTGCTCTCATGTCGCCCCGGCTCACTGAAAGCCCCAACAAGGACCCAGGACGCTGCATCCTGGAGTCGTCCACACCACCTCTGCCCTCTGGCTGCAGGGACTCTTGAGGAAACCAAGTGCTGAGAAGGCATCTACTCCGTTGACGAGTGCCGAGACAGTTAGGTGATGGGTAGAAGGAGTGGTTCTGCCCTGGGAGGCCACCCCTCTAGGCGCCCTACTCAGGGGCCGGGAGGGCACCTGCCAGGAGAGAGTTGCCCCGTCCCGGATGGCCTGGACCCGCAGGCGAGCAGGCATCCTGGCCCTGCCCTGCCCCGTGATGGCTTGAACGTCTTATGCCACCGTGTCCGGCTCACCGCGCCTTCGAAAGGGCTCCTGGGATCCATCACCCCACGGGAAGGAGTTGGGTTCATCTTCTTTCCCTGGATGTTTCCCATGTGACCTCTGACCCAGCCTCCTGAGAAGTCAGCCTTTGATTAGCCTCAGAGAAGGCCACGGCTCAGGAGGAGAGACGGGCCAAGCGGCCAGCTGGAAGAGGAAGGGCCTCGGAGACAGAGTGACAGGGAGACCCGTGCACCCGGCAGAGGCGACCCAAGCCAGCTTCCCAGAGGGGGCGTGGGTCTAGTCCACAAGGTGGGGATCTACTGGAATTTGGGAAGCACTCTGAGCTAGAGGCAGGCCAAGGTCTCAAGACTCCAGCTGGCTCACGCTGGCATGGCATTTCCTCCTCAGGGCATCATCCGGTCCTCAATTACAGGCGTGAAGAGGATGGGAGGCTGAGACTGTAGACCCCGACCGGCTGGCTTGGGAAGACCCTCCCGAGTTGCTTAGGGCGACAGTCCACGGACAGTAAGGTCTCTAAGGGGTCATGGAGAGAGAGATAGAGAGAGAGAGAGACAGAGAGAGGGATAGAGTGGGGGGTGGAGAGGGAGAGAGAGGGAGAGAGCTAATCACAAAGGGCAGGGCTGGAAGGACCAGGGAGAAGGTCTTTTGCCTGAAAAGCCCACAGGCGGCAGTGCGAAACAGGAGGCTCCAGGGCTCAATGCCCCCCCCCCCCACGGTGACCCGGGCAGGACCTCTTGGCCTCCGCCCGGGAGAGAGTCCAAAGCCCCGGGCGGGACCCGTGTCCCCATGGCAGCCCGTGTCCCTTTTCCCAGCCCTCAACAGGAGGGACTTGCCTCTGGGGAAGTGCGTCGCCCTTGCTGGGTCCCAGCGGACAGGGTCTCGCCGGGCTGGGCCGACCAAAAACCCACCGTGTAGCCCTGGCGTGCCCTAAAGTAAGTTTTGCCCTGCCCGCTCCGGGTCCCTGCAAGGGCTAGTTGCCAGCCGCCAGGCCCCAGGCTGAGCTGGAAGGAGCTTCTTTCTTTTTCAAATGTGGGCTTGGGCCGCGCGCATGCGCACAGGCGCTGGAGCAAAATGGGTCCCTAGCACCGAGCTGAGAGGGGTGTAACGCCAGCCTGCTGCAGCCTCTGGCTCAGGCTTCTCAGAAAGGCGCTGCCTGGGACTCCAGAGGCCGCCAGGACCACTCTCTTGGGTGCCAACGACCCCAGGACCACTGTGCACAGACAGGGGTCCGTTTGGGAAGACTTTCTTTGGCTCGGCCATGCCTTTTCAGATGGTTTTTTGGTGGGTTTTGGAAAGTTCCCACGGTGAAGCCTGGCCTCTCCTAGACCTCCATTCACAGACCATGCGGGTCTGGATCCCCGAGGGAAGCCTCCGCCTCTGCCTCCGCCTCCGCCTCTGCCTCCCCGGGGCTTGCACACCGGGACCAAGCCCAGTGTGTGCTCTCATGTCGCCCCGGCTCACTGAAAGCCCCAACAAGGACCCAGGACGCTGCATCCTGGAGTCGTCCACACCACCTCTGCCCTCTGGCTGCAGGGACTCTTGAGGAAACCAAGTGCTGAGAAGGCATCTACTCCGTTGACGAGTGCCGAGACAGTTAGGTGATGGGTAGAAGGAGTGGTTCTGCCCTGGGAGGCCACCCCTCTAGGCGCCCTACTCAGGGGCCGGGAGGGCACCTGCCAGGAGAGAGTTGCCCGGTCCCGGATGGCCTGGACCCGCAGGCGAGCAGGCATCCTGGCCCTGCCCTGCCCCGTGATGGCTTGAACGTCTTATGCCACCGTGTCCGGCTCACCGCGCCTTCGAAAGGGCTCCTGGGATCCATCACCCCACGGGAAGGAGTTGGGTTCATCTTCTTTCCCTGGATGTTTCCCATGTGACCTCTGACCCAGCCTCCTGAGAAGTCAGCCTTTGATTAGCCTCAGAGAAGGCCACGGCTCAGGAGGAGAGACGGGCCAAGCGGCCAGCTGGAAGAGGAAGGGCCTCGGAGACAGAGTGACAGGGAGACCCGTGCACCCGGCAGAGGCGACCCAAGCCAGCTTCCCAGAGGGGGCGTGGGTCTAGTCCACAAGGTGGGGATCTACTGGAATTTGGGAAGCACTCTGAGCTAGAGGCAGGCCAAGGTCTCAAGACTCCAGCTGGCTCATGCTGGCACCGCCTTTCCACCTCGGGGCATCAGCCGGTCCTCACACACCCCAGAGCTGCAGGATGACGGGTATGGGTTCCAGGCCCCGGCACTCGGGTTTCTTGTCCTGCTGAGCAAAGCACCGGCCCTCTGAAGAAGCCAAGGGGAAGAAGCAGCACGAGAGGCTGTCTGGGTCCATTGGAGACGGTCTCTTTGTCTGGCCCTTTGCCCACGTGGGGCTGCTCCCCTGGAAAAACCGAATTGGGGGGGGGCGGGAGGCAAGGAAGGGACTCTGGGGTGGTCCAGAGGCCTGAGCGGGGTCTGGGTAGCTGACCCTGCGCCAGTTGTGCTGGCAGGCACTTGGGTCATTCCATCGCTCAGCAAGGAGGGGACTCCGGAGGGACTACAGGCCCCGGCCTCTCCTTGGGTTTGGCAGAAGGTAGGGGGAGAGGGAAGGCCTCCCGTCGCCACTCTGATTTCAGACATCCTCTGCAGAAGCCAACTCTCTTTTCCAGAAACGGGAGGGTTGCCACCCCGGGAAGGGTCATCATAGAGCATCTCTCCGAGGGTCCGGGCCTCAGGGCAAGCCAGCCTTCCTTCTAGGTTGAAGAATCCTCCCACTCCAAGGCCCTAGCCCCTCCTGCAGCAGTCCTTCTAGGGGGAGTCGGCCCTGGCCACCGTAATCCCAGGGTTTGGCTTGGAGAGGCCAAGCCCTTCCAGCAATTAGGAGCACCGTCCTCGGACTGTTACTGCAGGGTGGGAAATGGACGAGCTTGGTGCGAAACCAGAGCAAAGGGAGAAACCGAGAGTGGAAAGGCGCGGAGGAGGCTCGGTGAGGGCGAGGTCTTTCCGTGGAGGCATGACATGCTGTGGCCAGGCCAGGCCAGGCCAGCCCTCAACATGCCTGTGTGATTCTTACTCGATTACAGGCGTGAAGAGGGTGGGAGGCTGAGACTGGAGACCCGGACGGACTGGCTTGGAGAAATACCTCCCGAGTTGCTTAGGGCGACAGTCCACGGACAGTAAGGTCTCTAAGGGGTCATGGAGAGAGAGATAGAGAGAGAGAGAGACAGAGAGAGGGATAGAGTGGGGGGGTGGAGAGGGAGAGAGAGGGAGAGAGCTAATCACAAAGGGCAGGGCTGGAAGGACCAGGGAGAAGGTCTTTTGCCTGAAAAGCCCACAGGCGGCAGTGCGAAACAGGAGGCTCCAGGGCTCAATGCCCCCCCCCCACGGTGACCCGGGCAGGACCTCTTGGCCTCCGCCCGGGAGAGAGTCCAAAGCCCCGGGCGGGACCCGTGTCCCCATGGCAGCCCGTGTCCCTTTTCCCAGCCCTCAACAGGAGGGACTTGCCTCTGGGGAAGTGCGTCGCCCTTGCTGGGTCCCAGCGGACAGGGTCTCGCCGGGCTGGGCCGACCAAAAACCCACCGTGTAGCCCTGGCGTGCCCTAAAGTAAGTTTTGCCCTGCCCGCTCCGGGTCCCTGCAAGGGCTAGTTGCCAGCCGCCAGGCCCCAGGCTGAGCTGGAAGGAGCTTCTTTCTTTTTCAAATGTGGGCTTGGGCCGCGCGCATGCGCACAGGCGCTGGAGCAAAATGGGTCCCTAGCACCGAGCTGAGAGGGGTGTAACGCCAGCCTGCTGCAGCCTCTGGCTCAGGCTTCTCAGAAAGGCGCTGCCTGGGACTCCAGAGGCCGCCAGGACCACTCTCTTGGGTGCCAACGACCCCAGGACCACTGTGCACAGACAGGGGTCCGTTTGGGAAGACTTTCTTTGGCTCGGCCATGCCTTTTCAGATGGTTTTTTGGTGGGTTTTGGAAAGTTCCCACGGTGAAGCCTGGCCTCTCCTAGACCTCCATTCACAGACCATGCGGGTCTGGATCCCCGAGGGAAGCCTCCGCCTCTGCCTCCGCCTCCGCCTCTGCCTCCCCGGGGCTTGCACACCGGGACCAAGCCCAGTGTGTGCTCTCATGTCGCCCCGGCTCACTGAAAGCCCCAACAAGGACCCAGGACGCTGCATCCTGGAGTCGTCCACACCACCTCTGCCCTCTGGCTGCAGGGACTCTTGAGGAAACCAAGTGCTGAGAAGGCATCTACTCCGTTGACGAGTGCCGAGACAGTTAGGTGATGGGTAGAAGGAGTGGTTCTGCCCTGGGAGGCCACCCCTCTAGGCGCCCTACTCAGGGGCCGGGAGGGCACCTGCCAGGAGAGAGTTGCCCCGTCCCGGATGGCCTGGACCCGCAGGCGAGCAGGCATCCTGGCCCTGCCCTGCCCCGTGATGGCTTGAACGTCTTATGCCACCGTGTCCGGCTCACCGCGCCTTCGAAAGGGCTCCTGGGATCCATCACCCCACGGGAAGGAGTTGGGTTCATCTTCTTTCCCTGGATGTTTCCCATGTGACCTCTGACCCAGCCTCCTGAGAAGTCAGCCTTTGATTAGCCTCAGAGAAGGCCACGGCTCAGGAGGAGAGACGGGCCAAGCGGCCAGCTGGAAGAGGAAGGGCCTCGGAGACAGAGTGACAGGGAGACCCGTGCACCCGGCAGAGGCGACCCAAGCCAGCTTCCCAGAGGGGGCGTGGGTCTAGTCCACAAGGTGGGGATCTACTGGAATTTGGGAAGCACTCTGAGCTAGAGGCAGGCCAAGGTCTCAAGACTCCAGCTGGCTCACGCTGGCATGGCATTTCCTCCTCAGGGCATCATCCGGTCCTCAATTACAGGCGTGAAGAGGATGGGAGGCTGAGACTGTAGACCCCGACCGGCTGGCTTGGGGAAGACCCTCCCGAGTTGCTTAGGGCGACAGTCCACGGACAGTAAGGTCTCTAAGGGGTCATGGAGAGAGAGAGAGAGAGAGAGAGAGACAGAGAGAGGGATAGAGTGGGGGGTGAGAGAGAGAGGGAGAGAGCTAATCACAAAGGGCAGGGCTGGAAGGACCAGGGAGAAGGTCTTTTGCCTGAAAAGCCCACAGGCGGCAGTGCGAAACAGGAGGCTCCAGGGCTCAATGCCCACCCCCCCCACGGTGACCCGGGCAGGACCTCTTGGCCTCCGCCCGGGAGAGAGTCCAAAGCCCCGGGCGGGACCCGTGTCCCCATGGCAGCCCGTGTCCCTTTTCCCAGCCCTCAACAGGAGGGACTTGCCTCTGGGGAAGTGCGTCGCCCTTGCTGGGTCCCAGCGGACAGGGTCTCGCCGGGCTGGGCCGACCAAAAACCCACCGTGTAGCCCTGGCGTGCCCTAAAGTAAGTTTTGCCCTGCCCGCTCCGGGTCCCTGCAAGGGCTAGTTGCCAGCCGCCAGGCCCCAGGCTGAGCTGGAAGGAGCTTCTTTCTTTTTCAAATGTGGGCTTGGGCCGCGCGCATGCGCACAGGCGCTGGAGCAAAATGGGTCCCTAGCACCGAGCTGAGAGGGGTGTAACGCCAGCCTGCTGCAGCCTCTGGCTCAGGCTTCTCAGAAAGGCGCTGCCTGGGACTCCAGAGGCCGCCAGGACCACTCTCTTGGGTGCCAACGACCCCAGGACCACTGTGCACAGACAGGGGTCCGTTTGGGAAGACTTTCTTTGGCTCGGCCATGCCTTTTCAGATGGTTTTTTGGTGGGTTTTGGAAAGTTCCCACGGTGAAGCCTGGCCTCTCCTAGACCTCCATTCACAGACCATGCGGGTCTGGATCCCCGAGGGAAGCCTCCGCCTCTGCCTCCGCCTCCGCCTCTGCCTCCCCGGGGCTTGCACACCGGGACCAAGCCCAGTGTGTGCTCTCATGTCGCCCCGGCTCACTGAAAGCCCCAACAAGGACCCAGGACGCTGCATCCTGGAGTCGTCCACACCACCTCTGCCCTCTGGCTGCAGGGACTCTTGAGGAAACCAAGTGCTGAGAAGGCATCTACTCCGTTGACGAGTGCCGAGACAGTTAGGTGATGGGTAGAAGGAGTGGTTCTGCCCTGGGAGGCCACCCCTCTAGGCGCCCTACTCAGGGGCCGGGAGGGCACCTGCCAGGAGAGAGTTGCCCCGTCCCGGATGGCCTGGACCCGCAGGCGAGCAGGCATCCTGGCCCTGCCCTGCCCCGTGATGGCTTGAACGTCTTATGCCACCGTGTCCGGCTCACCGCGCCTTCGAAAGGGCTCCTGGGATCCATCACCCCACGGGAAGGAGTTGGGTTCATCTTCTTTCCCTGGATGTTTCCCATGGGACCTCTGACCCAGCCTCCTGAGAAGTCAGCCTTTGATTAGCCTCAGAGAAGGCCACGGCTCAGGAGGAGAGACGGGCCAAGCGGCCAGCTGGAAGAGGAAGGGCCTCGGAGACAGAGTGACAGGGAGACCCGTGCACCCGGCAGAGGCGACCCAAGCCAGCTTCCCAGAGGGGGCGTGGGTCTAGTCCACAAGGTGGGGATCTACTGGAATTTGGGAAGCACTCTGAGCTAGAGGCAGGCCAAGGTCTCAAGACTCCAGCTGGCTCATGCTGGCACCGCCTTTCCACCTCGGGGCATCAGCCGGTCCTCACACACCCCAGAGCTGCAGGATGACGGGTATGGGTTCCAGGCCCCGGCACTCGGGTTTCTTGTCCTGCTGAGCAAAGCACCAGCCCTCTGAAGAAGCCAAGGGGAAGAAGCAGCACGAGAGGCTGTCTGGGTCCATTGGAGACGGTCTCTTTGTCTGGCCCTTTGCCCACGTGGGGCTGCTCCCCTGGAAAAACCGAATTGGGGGGGGGCGGGAGGCAAGGAAGGGACTCTGGGGTGGTCCAGAGGCCTGAGCGGGGTCTGGGTAGCTGACCCTGCGCCAGTTGTGCTGGCAGGCACTTGGGTCATTCCATCGCTCAGCAAGGAGGGGACTCCGGAGGGACTACAGGCCCCGGCCTCTCCTTGGGTTTGGCAGAAGGTAGGGGGAGAGGGAAGGCCTCCCGTCGCCACTCTGATTTCAGACATCCTCTGCAGAAGCCAACTCTCTTTTCCAGAAACGGGAGGGTTGCCACCCCGGGAAGGGTCATCATAGAGCATCTCTCCGAGGGTCCGGGCCTCAGGGCAAGCCAGCCTTCCTTCTAGGTTGAAGAATCCTCCCACTCCAAGGCCCTAGCCCCTCCTGCAGCAGTCCTTCTAGGGGAGTCGGCCCTGGCCACCGTAATCCCAGGGTTTGGCTTGGAGAGGCCAAGCCCTTCCAGCAATTAGGAGCACCGTCCTCGGACTGTTACTGCAGGGTGGGAAATGGACGAGCTTGGTGCGAAACCAGAGCAAAGGGAGAAACCGAGAGTGGAAAGGCGCGGAGGAGGCTCGGTGAGGGCGAGGTCTTTCCGTGGAGGCATGACATGCTGTGGCCAGGCCAGGCCAGGCCAGCCCTCAACATGCCTGTGTGATTCTTACTCGATTACAGGCGTGAAGAGGGTGGGAGGCTGAGACTGGAGACCCGGACGGACTGGCTTGGAGAAATACCTCCCGAGTTGCTTAGGGCGACAGTCCACGGACAGTAAGGTCTCTAAGGGGTCATGGAGAGAGAGATAGAGAGAGAGAGAGACAGAGAGAGGGATAGAGTGGGGGGTGGAGAGGGAGAGAGAGGGAGAGAGCTAATCACAAAGGGCAGGGCTGGAAGGACCAGGGAGAAGGTCTTTTGCCTGAAAAGCCCACAGGCGGCAGTGCGAAACAGGAGGCTCCAGGGCTCAATGCCCCCCCCCCCACGGTGACCCGGGCAGGACCTCTTGGCCTCCGCCCGGGAGAGAGTCCAAAGCCCCGGGCGGGACCCGTGTCCCCATGGCAGCCCGTGTCCCTTTTCCCAGCCCTCAACAGGAGGGACTTGCCTCTGGGGAAGTGCGTCGCCCTTGCTGGGTCCCAGCGGACAGGGTCTCGCCGGGCTGGGCCGACCAAAAACCCACCGTGTAGCCCTGGCGTGCCCTAAAGTAAGTTTTGCCCTGCCCGCTCCGGGTCCCTGCAAGGGCTAGTTGCCAGCCGCCAGGCCCCAGGCTGAGCTGGAAGGAGCTTCTTTCTTTTTCAAATGTGGGCTTGGGCCGCGCGCATGCGCACAGGCGCTGGAGCAAAATGGGTCCCTAGCACCGAGCTGAGAGGGGTGTAACGCCAGCCTGCTGCAGCCTCTGGCTCAGGCTTCTCAGAAAGGCGCTGCCTGGGACTCCAGAGGCCGCCAGGACCACTCTCTTGGGTGCCAACGACCCCAGGACCACTGTGCACAGACAGGGGTCCGTTTGGGAAGACTTTCTTTGGCTCGGCCATGCCTTTTCAGATGGTTTTTTGGTGGGTTTTGGAAAGTTCCCACGGTGAAGCCTGGCCTCTCCTAGACCTCCATTCACAGACCATGCGGGTCTGGATCCCCGAGGGAAGCCTCCGCCTCTGCCTCCGCCTCCGCCTCTGCCTCCCCGGGGCTTGCACACCGGGACCAAGCCCAGTGTGTGCTCTCATGTCGCCCCGGCTCACTGAAAGCCCCAACAAGGACCCAGGACGCTGCATCCTGGAGTCGTCCACACCACCTCTGCCCTCTGGCTGCAGGGACTCTTGAGGAAACCAAGTGCTGAGAAGGCATCTACTCCGTTGACGAGTGCCGAGACAGTTAGGTGATGGGTAGAAGGAGTGGTTCTGCCCTGGGAGGCCACCCCTCTAGGCGCCCTACTCAGGGGCCGGGAGGGCACCTGCCAGGAGAGAGTTGCCCCGTCCCGGATGGCCTGGACCCGCAGGCGAGCAGGCATCCTGGCCCTGCCCTGCCCCGTGATGGCTTGAACGTCTTATGCCACCGTGTCCGGCTCACCGCGCCTTCGAAAGGGCTCCTGGGATCCATCACCCCACGGGAAGGAGTTGGGTTCATCTTCTTTCCCTGGATGTTTCCCATGTGACCTCTGACCCAGCCTCCTGAGAAGTCAGCCTTTGATTAGCCTCAGAGAAGGCCACGGCTCAGGAGGAGAGACGGGCCAAGCGGCCAGCTGGAAGAGGAAGGGCCTCGGAGACAGAGTGACAGGGAGACCCGTGCACCCGGCAGAGGCGACCCAAGCCAGCTTCCCAGAGGGGGCGTGGGTCTAGTCCACAAGGTGGGGATCTACTGGAATTTGGGAAGCACTCTGAGCTAGAGGCAGGCCAAGGTCTCAAGACTCCAGCTGGCTCACGCTGGCATGGCATTTCCTCCTCAGGGCATCATCCGGTCCTCAATTACAGGCGTGAAGAGGATGGGAGGCTGAGACTGTAGACCCGACCGGCTGGCTTGGGGAAGACCCTCCCGAGTTGCTTAGGGCGACAGTCCACGGACAGTAAGGTCTCTCAAGGGGTCATGGAGAGAGAGAGAGACAGAGAGAGGGATAGAGTGGGGGGTGGAGAGGGAGAGAGAGGGAGAGAGCTAATCACAAAGGGCAGGGCTGGAAGGACCAGGGAGAAGGTCTTTTGCCTGAAAAGCCCACAGGCGGCAGTGCGAAACAGGAGGCTCCAGGGCTCAATGCCCCCCCCCCCACGGTGACCCGGGCAGGACCTCTTGGCCTCCGCCCGGAGAGAGTCCAAAGCCCCGGGCGGGACCCGTGTCCCCATGGCAGCCCGTGTCCCTTTTCCCAGCCCTCAACAGGAGGGACTTGCCTCTGGGGAAGTGCGTCGCCCTTGCTGGGTCCCAGCGGACAGGGTCTCGCCGGGCTGGGCCGACCAAAAACCCACCGTGTAGCCCTGGCGTGCCCTAAAGTAAGTTTTGCCCTGCCCGCTCCGGGTCCCTGCAAGGGCTAGTTGCCAGCCGCCAGGCCCCAGGCTGAGCTGGAAGGAGCTTCTTTCTTTTTCAAATGTGGGCTTGGGCCGCGCGCATGCGCACAGGCGCTGGAGCAAAATGGGTCCCTAGCACCGAGCTGAGAGGGGTGTAACGCCAGCCTGCTGCAGCCTCTGGCTCAGGCTTCTCAGAAAGGCGCTGCCTGGGACTCCAGAGGCCGCCAGGACCACTCTCTTGGGTGCCAACGACCCCAGGACCACTGTGCACAGACAGGGGTCCGTTTGGGAAGACTTTCTTTGGCTCGGCCATGCCTTTTCAGATGGTTTTTTGGTGGGTTTTGGAAAGTTCCCACGGTGAAGCCTGGCCTCTCCTAGACCTCCATTCACAGACCATGCGGGTCTGGATCCCCGAGGGAAGCCTCCGCCTCTGCCTCCGCCTCCGCCTCTGCCTCCCCGGGGCTTGCACACCGGGACCAAGCCCAGTGTGTGCTCTCATGTCGCCCCGGCTCACTGAAAGCCCCAACAAGGACCCAGGACGCTGCATCCTGGAGTCGTCCACACCACCTCTGCCCTCTGGCTGCAGGGACTCTTGAGGAAACCAAGTGCTGAGAAGGCATCTACTCCGTTGACGAGTGCCGAGACAGTTAGGTGATGGGTAGAAGGAGTGGTTCTGCCCTGGGAGGCCACCCCTCTAGGCGCCCTACTCAGGGGCCGGGAGGGCACCTGCCAGGAGAGAGTTGCCCCGTCCCGGATGGCCTGGACCCGCAGGCGAGCAGGCATCCTGGCCCTGCCCTGCCCCGTGATGGCTTGAACGTCTTATGCCACCGTGTCCGGCTCACCGCGCCTTCGAAAGGGCTCCTGGGATCCATCACCCCACGGGAAGGAGTTGGGTTCATCTTCTTTCCCTGGATGTTTCCCATGGTGACCTCTGACCCAGCCTCCTGAGAAGTCAGCCTTTGATTAGCCTCAGAGAAGGCCACGGCTCAGGAGGAGAGACGGGCCAAGCGGCCAGCTGGAAGAGGAAGGGCCTCGGAGACAGAGTGACAGGGAGACCCGTGCACCCGGCAGAGGCGACCCAAGCCAGCTTCCCAGAGGGGGCGTGGGTCTAGTCCACAAGGTGGGGATCTACTGGAATTTGGGAAGCACTCTGAGCTAGAGGCAGGCCAAGGTCTCAAGACTCCAGCTGGCTCATGCTGGCACCGCCTTTCCACCTCGGGGCATCAGCCGGTCCTCACACACCCCAGAGCTGCAGGATGACGGGTATGGGTTCCAGGCCCCGGCACTCGGGTTTCTTGTCCTGCTGAGCAAAGCACCAGCCCTCTGAAGAAGCCAAGGGGAAGAAGCAGCACGAGAGGCTGTCTGGGTCCATTGGAGACGGTCTCTTTGTCTGGCCCTTTGCCCACGTGGGGCTGCTCCCCTGGAAAAACCGAATTGGGGGGGCGGGAGGCAAGGAAGGGACTCTGGGGTGGTCCAGAGGCCTGAGCGGGGTCTGGGTAGCTGACCCTGCGCCAGTTGTGCTGGCAGGCACTTGGGTCATTCCATCGCTCAGCAAGGAGGGGACTCCGGAGGGACTACAGGCCCCGGCCTCTCCTTGGGTTTGGCAGAAGGTAGGGGGAGAGGGAAGGCCTCCCGTCGCCACTCTGATTTCAGACATCCTCTGCAGAAGCCAACTCTCTTTTCCAGAAACGGGAGGGTTGCCACCCCCGGGAAGGGTCATCATAGAGCATCTCTCCGAGGGTCCGGGCCTCAGGGCAAGCCAGCCTTCCTTCTAGGTTGAAGAATCCTCCCACTCCAAGGCCCTAGCCCCTCCTGCAGCAGTCCTTCTAGGGGGAGTCGGCCCTGGCCACCGTAATCCCAGGGTTTGGCTTGGAGAGGCCAAGCCCTTCCAGCAATTAGGAGCACCGTCCTCGGACTGTTACTGCAGGGTGGGAAATGGACGAGCTTGGTGCGAAACCAGAGCAAAGGGAGAAACCGAGAGTGGAAAGGCGCGGAGGAGGCTCGGTGAGGGCGAGGTCTTTCCGTGGAGGCATGACATGCTGTGGCCAGGCCAGGCCAGGCCAGCCCTCAACATGCCTGTGTGATTCTTACTCGATTACAGGCGTGAAGAGGGTGGGAGGCTGAGACTGGAGACCCGGACGGACTGGCTTGGAGAAATACCTCCCGAGTTGCTTAGGGCGACAGTCCACGGACAGTAAGGTCTCTAAGGGGTCATGGAGAGAGAGATAGAGAGAGAGAGAGACAGAGAGAGGGATAGAGTGGGGGGTGGAGAGGGAGAGAGAGGGAGAGAGCTAATCACAAAGGGCAGGGCTGGAAGGACCAGGGAGAAGGTCTTTTGCCTGAAAAGCCCACAGGCGGCAGTGCGAAACAGGAGGCTCCAGGGCTCAATGCCCCCCCCCCCACGGTGACCCGGGCAGGACCTCTTGGCCTCCGCCCGGAGAGAGTCCAAAGCCCCGGGCGGGACCCGTGTCCCCATGGCAGCCCGTGTCCCTTTTCCCAGCCCTCAACAGGAGGGACTTGCCTCTGGGGAAGTGCGTCGCCCTTGCTGGGTCCCAGCGGACAGGGTCTCGCCGGGCTGGGCCGACCAAAAACCCACCGTGTAGCCCTGGCGTGCCCTAAAGTAAGTTTTGCCCTGCCCGCTCCGGGTCCCTGCAAGGGCTAGTTGCCAGCCGCCAGGCCCCAGGCTGAGCTGGAAGGAGCTTCTTTCTTTTTCAAATGTGGGCTTGGGCCGCGCGCATGCGCACAGGCGCTGGAGCAAAATGGGTCCCTAGCACCGAGCTGAGAGGGGTGTAACGCCAGCCTGCTGCAGCCTCTGGCTCAGGCTTCTCAGAAAGGCGCTGCCTGGGACTCCAGAGGCCGCCAGGACCACTCTCTTGGGTGCCAACGACCCCAGGACCACTGTGCACAGACAGGGGTCCGTTTGGGAAGACTTTCTTTGGCTCGGCCATGCCTTTTCAGATGGTTTTTTGGTGGGTTTTGGAAAGTTCCCACGGTGAAGCCTGGCCTCTCCTAGACCTCCATTCACAGACCATGCGGGTCTGGATCCCCGAGGGAAGCCTCCGCCTCTGCCTCCGCCTCCGCCTCTGCCTCCCCGGGGCTTGCACACCGGGACCAAGCCCAGTGTGTGCTCTCATGTCGCCCCGGCTCACTGAAAGCCCCAACAAGGACCCAGGACGCTGCATCCTGGAGTCGTCCACACCACCTCTGCCCTCTGGCTGCAGGGACTCTTGAGGAAACCAAGTGCTGAGAAGGCATCTACTCCGTTGACGAGTGCCGAGACAGTTAGGTGATGGGTAGAAGGAGTGGTTCTGCCCTGGGAGGCCACCCCTCTAGGCGCCCTACTCAGGGGCCGGGAGGGCACCTGCCAGGAGAGAGTTGCCCCGTCCCGGATGGCCTGGACCCGCAGGCGAGCAGGCATCCTGGCCCTGCCCTGCCCCGTGATGGCTTGAACGTCTTATGCCACCGTGTCCGGCTCACCGCGCCTTCGAAAGGGCTCCTGGGATCCATCACCCCACGGGAAGGAGTTGGGTTCATCTTCTTTCCCTGGATGTTTCCCATGTGACCTCTGACCCAGCCTCCTGAGAAGTCAGCCTTTGATTAGCCTCAGAGAAGGCCACGGCTCAGGAGGAGAGACGGGCCAAGCGGCCAGCTGGAAGAGGAAGGGCCTCGGGGACAGAGTGACAGGGAGACCCGTGCACCCGGCAGAGGCGACCCAAGCCAGCTTCCCAGAGGGGGCGTGGGTCTAGTCCACAAGGTGGGGATCTACTGGAATTTGGGAAGCACTCTGAGCTAGAGGCAGGCCAAGGTCTCAAGACTCCAGCTGGCTCACGCTGGCATGGCATTTCCTCCTCAGGGCATCATCCGGTCCTCAATTACAGGCGTGAAGAGGATGGGAGGCTGAGACTGTAGACCCCGACCGGCTGGCTTGGGGAAGACCCTCCCGAGTTGCTTAGGGCGACAGTCCACGGACAGTAAGGTCTCTAAGGGGTCATGGAGAGAGAGAGAGAGAGACAGAGAGAGGGATAGAGTGGGGGGGTGGAGAGGGAGAGAGAGGGAGAGAGCTAATCACAAAGGGCAGGGCTGGAAGGACCAGGGAGAAGGTCTTTTGCCTGAAAAGCCCACAGGCGGCAGTGCGAAACAGGAGGCTCCAGGGCTCAATGCCCCCCCCCCCACGGTGACCCGGGCAGGACCTCTTGGCCTCCGCCCGGAGAGAGTCCAAAGCCCCGGGCGGGACCCGTGTCCCCATGGCAGCCCGTGTCCCTTTTCCCAGCCCTCAACAGGAGGGACTTGCCTCTGGGGAAGTGCGTCGCCCTTGCTGGGTCCCAGCGGACAGGGTCTCGCCGGGCTGGGCCGACCAAAAACCCACCGTGTAGCCCTGGCGTGCCCTAAAGTAAGTTTTGCCCTGCCCGCTCCGGGTCCCTGCAAGGGCTAGTTGCCAGCCGCCAGGCCCCAGGCTGAGCTGGAAGGAGCTTCTTTCTTTTTCAAATGTGGGCTTGGGCCGCGCGCATGCGCACAGGCGCTGGAGCAAAATGGGTCCCTAGCACCGAGCTGAGAGGGGTGTAACGCCAGCCTGCTGCAGCCTCTGGCTCAGGCTTCTCAGAAAGGCGCTGCCTGGGACTCCAGAGGCCGCCAGGACCACTCTCTTGGGTGCCAACGACCCCAGGACCACTGTGCACAGACAGGGGTCCGTTTGGGAAGACTTTCTTTGGCTCGGCCATGCCTTTTCAGATGGTTTTTTGGTGGGTTTTGGAAAGTTCCCACGGTGAAGCCTGGCCTCTCCTAGACCTCCATTCACAGACCATGCGGGTCTGGATCCCCGAGGGAAGCCTCCGCCTCTGCCTCCGCCTCCGCCTCTGCCTCCCCGGGGCTTGCACACCGGGACCAAGCCCAGTGTGTGCTCTCATGTCGCCCCGGCTCACTGAAAGCCCCAACAAGGACCCAGGACGCTGCATCCTGGAGTCGTCCACACCACCTCTGCCCTCTGGCTGCAGGGACTCTTGAGGAAACCAAGTGCTGAGAAGGCATCTACTCCGTTGACGAGTGCCGAGACAGTTAGGTGATGGGTAGAAGGAGTGGTTCTGCCCTGGGAGGCCACCCCTCTAGGCGCCCTACTCAGGGGCCGGGAGGGCACCTGCCAGGAGAGAGTTGCCCGGTCCCGGATGGCCTGGACCCGCAGGCGAGCAGGCATCCTGGCCCTGCCCTGCCCCGTGATGGCTTGAACGTCTTATGCCACCGTGTCCGGCTCACCGCGCCTTCGAAAGGGCTCCTGGGATCCATCACCCCACGGGAAGGAGTTGGGTTCATCTTCTTTCCCTGGATGTTTCCCATGTGACCTCTGACCCAGCCTCCTGAGAAGTCAGCCTTTGATTAGCCTCAGAGAAGGCCACGGCTCAGGAGGAGAGACGGGCCAAGCGGCCAGCTGGAAGAGGAAGGGCCTCGGAGACAGAGTGACAGGGAGACCCGTGCACCCGGCAGAGGCGACCCAAGCCAGCTTCCCAGAGGGGGCGTGGGTCTAGTCCACAAGGTGGGGATCTACTGGAATTTGGGAAGCACTCTGAGCTAGAGGCAGGCCAAGGTCTCAAGACTCCAGCTGGCTCATGCTGGCACCGCCTTTCCACCTCGGGGCATCAGCCGGTCCTCACACACCCCAGAGCTGCAGGATGACGGGTATGGGTTCCAGGCCCCGGCACTCGGGTTTCTTGTCCTGCTGAGCAAAGCACCAGCCCTCTGAAGAAGCCAAGGGGAAGAAGCAGCACGAGAGGCTGTCTGGGTCCATTGGAGACGGTCTCTTTGTCTGGCCCTTTGCCCACGTGGGGCTGCTCCCCTGGAAAAACCGAATTGGGGGGGGCGGGGAGGCAAGGAAGGGACTCTGGGGTGGTCCAGAGGCCTGAGCGGGGTCTGGGTAGCTGACCCTGCGCCAGTTGTGCTGGCAGGCACTTGGTCATTCCATCGCTCAGCAAGGAGGGGACTCCGGAGGGACTACAGGCCCCGGCCTCTCCTTGGGTTTGGCAGAAGGTAGGGGGAGAGGGAAGGCCTCCCGTCGCCACTCTGATTTCAGACATCCTCTGCAGAAGCCAACTCTCTTTTCCAGAAACGGGAGGGTTGCCACCCCGGGAAGGGTCATCATAGAGCATCTCTCCGAGGGTCCGGGCCTCAGGGCAAGCCAGCCTTCCTTCTAGGTTGAAGAATCCTCCCACTCCAAGGCCCTAGCCCCTCCTGCAGCAGTCCTTCTAGGGGGAGTCGGCCCTGGCCACCGTAATCCCAGGGTTTGGCTTGGAGAGGCCAAGCCCTTCCAGCAATTAGGAGCACCGTCCTCGGACTGTTACTGCAGGGTGGGAAATGGACGAGCTTGGTGCGAAACCAGAGCAAAGGGAGAAACCGAGAGTGGAAAGGCGCGGAGGAGGCTCGGTGAGGGCGAGGTCTTTCCGTGGAGGCATGACATGCTGTGGCCAGGCCAGGCCAGGCCAGCCCTCAACATGCCTGTGTGATTCTTACTCGATTACAGGCGTGAAGAGGGTGGGAGGCTGAGACTGGAGACCCGGACGGACTGGCTTGGAGAAATACCTCCCGAGTTGCTTAGGGCGACAGTCCACGGACAGTAAGGTCTCTAAGGGGTCATGGAGAGAGAGATAGAGAGAGAGAGAGAGACAGAGAGAGGGATAGAGTGGGGGGGTGGAGAGGGAGAGAGAGGGAGAGAGCTAATCACAAAGGGCAGGGCTGGAAGGACCAGGGAGAAGGTCTTTTGCCTGAAAAGCCCACAGGCGGCAGTGCGAAACAGGAGGCTCCAGGGCTCAATGCCCCCCCCCCCCACGGTGACCCGGGCAGGACCTCTTGGCCTCCGCCCCGGAGAGAGTCCAAAGCCCCGGGCGGGACCCGTGTCCCCATGGCAGCCCGTGTCCCTTTTCCCAGCCCTCAACAGGAGGGACTTGCCTCTGGGGAAGTGCGTCGCCCTTGCTGGGTCCCAGCGGACAGGGTCTCGCCGGGCTGGGCCGACCAAAAACCCACCGTGTAGCCCTGGCGTGCCCTAAAGTAAGTTTTGCCCTGCCCGCTCCGGGTCCCTGCAAGGGCTAGTTGCCAGCCGCCAGGCCCCAGGCTGAGCTGGAAGGAGCTTCTTTCTTTTTCAAATGTGGGCTTGGGCCGCGCGCATGCGCACAGGCGCTGGAGCAAAATGGGTCCCTAGCACCGAGCTGAGAGGGGTGTAACGCCAGCCTGCTGCAGCCTCTGGCTCAGGCTTCTCAGAAAGGCGCTGCCTGGGACTCCAGAGGCCGCCAGGACCACTCTCTTGGGTGCCAACGACCCCAGGACCACTGTGCACAGACAGGGGTCCGTTTGGGAAGACTTTCTTTGGCTCGGCCATGCCTTTTCAGATGGTTTTTTGGTGGGTTTTGGAAAGTTCCCACGGTGAAGCCTGGCCTCTCCTAGACCTCCATTCACAGACCATGCGGGTCTGGATCCCCGAGGGAAGCCTCCGCCTCTGCCTCCGCCTCCGCCTCTGCCTCCCCGGGGCTTGCACACCGGACCAAGCCCAGTGTGTGCTCTCATGTCGCCCCGGCTCACTGAAAGCCCCAACAAGGACCCAGGACGCTGCATCCTGGAGTCGTCCACACCACCTCTGCCCTCTGGCTGCAGGGACTCTTGAGGAAACCAAGTGCTGAGAAGGCATCTACTCCGTTGACGAGTGCCGAGACAGTTAGGTGATGGGTAGAAGGAGTGGTTCTGCCCTGGGAGGCCACCCCTCTAGGCGCCCTACTCAGGGGCCGGGAGGGCACCTGCCAGGAGAGAGTTGCCCCGTCCCGGATGGCCTGGACCCGCAGGCGAGCCGGCATCCTGGCCCTGCCCTGCCCCGTGATGGCTTGAACGTCTTATGCCACCGTGTCCGGCTCACCGCGCCTTCGAAAGGGCTCCTGGGATCCATCACCCCACGGGAAGGAGTTGGGTTCATCTTCTTTCCCTGAATGTTTCCCATGTGACCTCTGACCCAGCCTCCTGAGAAGTCAGCCTTTGATTAGCCTCAGAGAAGGCCACGGCTCAGGAGGAGAGACGGGCCAAGCGGCCAGCTGGAAGAGGAAGGGCCTCGGAGACAGAGTGACAGGGAGACCCGTGCACCCGGCAGAGGCGACCCAAGCCAGCTTCCCAGAGGGGGCGTGGGTCTAGTCCACAAGGTGGGGATCTACTGGAATTTGGGAAGCACTCTGAGCTAGAGGCAGGCCAAGGTCTCAAGACTCCAGCTGGCTCACGCTGGCATGGCATTTCCTCCTCAGGGCATCATCCGGTCCTCAATTACAGGCGTGAAGAGGATGGGAGGCTGAGACTGTAGACCTGGACCGGCTGGCTTGGGGAAGACCCTCCCGAGTTGCTTAGGGCGACAGTCCACGGACACTAAGGTCTCTCAGGGGTCATGGAGAGAGAGAGAGAGACAGAGAGAGGGATAGAGTGGGGGTGGAGAGGGAGAGAGAGGGAGAGAGCTAATCACAAAGGGCAGGGCTGGAAGGACCAGGGAGAAGGTCTTTTGCCTGAAAAGCCCACAGGCGGCAGTGCGAAACAGGAGGCTCCAGGGCTCAATGCCCCCCCCCCCCCCCCACGGTGACCCGGGCAGGACCTCTTGGCCTCCGCCCGGGAGAGAGTCCAAAGCCCCGGGCGGGACCCTGTCCCCATGGCAGCCCGTGTCCCTTTTCCCAGCCCTCAACAGGAGGGACTTGCCTCTGGGGAAGTGCGTCGCCCTTGCTGGGTCCCAGCGGACAGGGTCTCGCCGGGCTGGGCCGACCAAAAACCCACCGTGTAGCCCTGGCGTGCCCTAAAGTAAGTTTTGCCCTGCCCGCTCCGGTCCCTGCAAGGGCTAGTTGCCAGCCGCCAGGCCCAGGCTGAGCTGGAAGGAGCTTCTTTCTTTTTCAAATGTGGGCTTGGGCCGCGCGCATGCGCACAGGCGCTGGAGCAAAATGGGTCCCTAGCACCGAGCTGAGAGGGGTGTAACGCCAGCCTGCTGCAGCCTCTGGCTCAGGCTTCTCAGAAAGGCGCTGCCTGGGACTCCAGAGGCCGCCAGGACCACTCTCTTGGGTGCCAACGACCCCAGGACCACTGTGCACAGACAGGGGTCCGTTTGGGAAGACTTTCTTTGGCTCGGCCATGCCTTTTCAGATGGTTTTTTGGTGGGTTTTGGAAAGTTCCCACGGTGAAGCCTGGCCTCTCCTAGACCTCCATTCACAGACCATGCGGGTCTGGATCCCCGAGGGAAGCCTCCGCCTCTGCCTCCGCCTCCGCCTCTGCCTCCCCGGGGCTTGCACACCGGGACCAAGCCCAGTGTGTGCTCTCATGTCGCCCCGGCTCACTGAAAGCCCCAACAAGGACCCAGGACGCTGCATCCTGGAGTCGTCCACACCACCTCTGCCCTCTGGCTGCAGGACTCTTGAGGAAACCAAGTGCTGAGAAGGCATCTACTCCGTTGACGAGTGCCGAGACAGTTAGGTGATGGGTAGAAGGAGTGGTTCTGCCCTGGGAGGCCACCCCTCTAGGCGCCCTACTCAGGGGCCGGGAGGGCACCTGCCAGGAGAGAGTTGCCCGGTCCCGGATGGCCTGGACCCGCAGGCGAGCAGCATCCTGGCCCTGCCCTGCCCCGTGATGGCTTGAACGTCTTATGCCACCGTGTCCGGCTCACCGCGCCTTCGAAAGGGCTCCTGGGATCCATCACCCCACGGGAAGGAGTTGGGTTCATCTTCTTTCCCTGGATGTTTCCCATGTGACCTCTGACCCAGCCTCCTGAGAAGTCAGCCTTTGATTAGCCTCAGAGAAGGCCACGGCTCAGGAGGAGAGACGGGCCAAGCGGCCAGCTGGAAGAGGAAGGGCCTCGGAGACAGAGTGACAGGGAGACCCGTGCACCCGGCAGAGGCGACCCAAGCCAGCTTCCCAGAGGGGGCGTGGGTCTAGTCCACAAGGTGGGGATCTACTGGAATTTGGGAAGCACTCTGAGCTAGAGGCAGGCCAAGGTCTCAAGACTCCAGCTGGCTCATGCTGGCACCGCCTTTCCACCTCGGGGCATCAGCCGGTCCTCACACACCCCAGA
>JAMJFZ010003562.1:0-113516 GCA_026225945.1 Cricetomys ansorgei | reverse complement strand
GCCTTTCACATGGCATAATGGGAATTGAATAGGGTTGGAAACAGGTTGAGCCTCTACTGCCAGAGGAAAGGTGACCATGGCCCACTGTGGAGACGCAGAGCACTGGCCAATCCTTCCTCATCGACAGGAGAGGGAACAGAAGGAAGCCGAGCCCAGAAGCCCTGGGGGGACACCATTGCTCTCTACCTCCCCATTATCCACACTCACCTGTGACCCCAGGACATCAGGCCAATGCCAGCTCTCCTCCTTAGAGAAGACAACACCCTGAGCTTCCTTCCTTGTTCTACTTGGCCGTTTGTCCTGAGCACTGATAATCATTTATAACTGACTACTGGCTGATATGTCTGTGTTTCTGCTACACTTCTAAAACCTGAATTCCAACAGCTGGTGTTCTTCCCTAACACTGACTGCAGCCCTGGCACCCAGAACGAAGCCCAGCACACTTTAGCCCCTCATGTAGAACTAGGATTGAATTAACCTGTGTATGAATGAGCCACCTGTTCCTCATCTAAAAATGGAACAAAAAGTAAATAGAGATAAACATGAGGGAGCAGAGCCAGGTATGGGGGAGCACACCTGTGAGCCCAGCTCTTAGGAGGAACACAGAGGACCAGAAGTCCAGGGTCATCCTCCAGACACACAAGGTCAGAGACAGTGTGGTCTACATGAGACCTTGTCCCAAAAAATGAAGCAAGGAGCTGAGAGACATGACCCCTTAGTCTCCTCCCCCAGACAGGTCACCCAATCAGAACCCACCTGCCAGCTTCAGCTCCAAGATGGCCTCTCCAGAAAAGGATCCCTGTTTGAAGAAGCAGACATAAATCCCACTGTCTGACACCCGGACCTGGTGGATGCGCACAGCAGCCTTGCCTTGGCTGAACTGGTCCTTCACCAGCAAGGTCCGTCTTGAATACTCCACCATCTGCTCTTCTTTCTGCTCTTGTTGGTTCCGATAGACCAATATTGATTCTGAGAATCTCCTGCGGAACCACCTCAGCTCCATGTCCTCCACACTCATGGCTGGACACAGGGAGCAGGGCAGGATGGCTTCCCCACCTGGAGCGGCCACAATGGGGTCTCGGGGACCAAGCACCTGGAACTCCTCTGTGGACACAGACAGAGCAGTGAGAGGATGGAGAGACACAGGTCAGAGCAGAGGACACACTGTGAGGCGAGCAGGAGCCATGGAGCAGACGAGGCAGCTCTAGGCATTGTGGACTGGCCATCCATGACTAATGTGCAAGAGATCCCAGACCATAACACCGCAGTCTGTGAATGACGGTAGAAAATCTCTGTCCTCCCTGTGCCCCGGCCCCATGCCCTCCCGTGAAGAAATCACTCACTCATTCTCAACTTCCCATGAACCTGGACATCACAGAGTCCTTCAGGTAAAGGGTTCTCACACAAGATTCTGCATTTGTAAAGATCCCGGCAGATGCTCACACGTTGGTCATGACACCACACCTTGAGACACAAGCTCTACCTGGCCTGTCTCAGACAACACACAAAATATCCCGAGACCAATCCTAAATTCATGACTCCAGCCCACATCTTCCTCCACGAACTTGTGAACTTTAAAACAGGGCCATGATCCAGGGGCCAGAGAAAATGTCTGAGCAGTAAATGCTCTGGCTGCTCTACCTGAGGACCTGGGTTCAATTCCCAGCACCCACCTGGTGGTTCATGGCTGTCTGTAACTCCCTGGACTCTGTGGGCACCAGGCATGCATACGAATCACAGTCACAGGTGCTGGAGAAACACCCAAACCAGACGAAAACACAGAGCCAAATGCTGCTTCTGTGAAAAAGCCACCAGCATTTCCAGAAGCCCTGGTCACTTCCTGACACCAGGAAAGTTTGCTGTCTCACCGTGAGAGCCCTTGGCCCCTAGACCAGGAGGACTGAGTTCCAGGCACTGTGGGCCCTGGAGCTGCTTCTCACTCTGTGCTGCTCCATTTCACCCTTGGTCACCACAGCCACTCCTGGACCAGGACTTTGGTCTGATATTTCCCAACCCCACTCTGGGACCCTTTACATGGAATCAAAGCCCAGTCTAGGGTCTGTACTTCCCAGAAGGGATGACCTGGTCAACAGGGCTGCTCCCCACTCAGGACGTCCCAACCTCAGCTCCTGCTTCTCTCTCCTGGGCTCCCTTGCTTCAGCCAACACAGCCTCTGCAGCTCTTCACACCCAGGGACACTGCCAGCTCCAGGCCTGGGTCCCTACTGTGCTCCCGAGGTGGGTTCTGGTCTGCAGCTCAGGCTGACATGGGGCTCACAGTAGTCCAGCCTCAGCCCCTCCTGTGCTGATGCAGACATGCTCTCCCTGGATGTTTCTATACTATTCACTGTAAAGGGAACACTATGAAAATCCTGGATCCCAGGGTTAAATGAGTTTCGAGCACATCTGAACTGCACAGCACATGGCAGATCCAACTCACTGCAGGGAGACATGGGAAGAGAGACCCGGACACACTCACGTGTGGACACCCAGGTAAGGAGCTGGGCGAGGACCAACAGGAAGCAGAAATGGCGGAGCAGAGAGCACTTGCAGCAATCCTCCATGGCCTCAGAGCTGCATGAAGAGCTGAGGCAGACCAAGACAATGGGTAGAGAGCAGGAGGCAGGTTCCTCCCAGAGCTGGGGCCCCTCATCCGGGAGAGCAGGGCTCAGGGCTGGAGTCAGTCCTGCAGGAGCAAACACATCCATGCTAACAGGTGAAGCCACCACAGCCCAACATGACAAACAGCCAGACCCAGGGTCCTCCTACCTCTGGTAAGAGCAAAGTTTAAATTTCAATTACTGTGCCAAAAGATCTATAAAAAAAGGACATGAGTTCCTAGAGTGCTGGTTGGGGCTGTTCAAGTGAGGAACAGAAAGACAGAATCCTGTAATCTCATTGCCCGGGGGCAGACAACCTCCTGGAGTGTTGGGTGGAGAATGCCAAGATCCCATTTAGTTGACCCTACTGCACAGGATGTGCTTGGTCACTTGTAGGCCGGAGACACCCAGACAGGAAGTACATCATGATAGATGCTTGCTGCTGATTGGACCTGGTGGGAAGTACATGGCCTTATGGGTTCTGACTTTTTATGCTCCTGTGCCATGTGACTCGGGGCCATTTTGTGGGAGCTCTGGAGGTCACAGTTAGACTCCCTATTTACCTCAGAATGGACCTGGTCAGAGTCCATCTTCCTGGCCAGCATTCAATTAATTTAATTAAAGATCCCTTGCTTCAAATATGGCTCAATCTTGTGATCTTCTTCTCGGCCAGATTTGGGATATAGCCCTGAAGAAGACTGGGGAGCAGGGCCATCTGAGGTTCTGGGAGAAAGCCATTCCCTCCCTTCCTACCACATCCCAGGCCACAGCCCAGCCAAGCTGCACCAGAAAACAGGCCCTGCCTCTCTCAGCACCTTCAGGAGCCCAGTGCAGACACCATCACCCCACCTCTCCAGCATCCACACACTGCCTGTGACCCAGACACAGAGCCCGTGCCCACCCCTCCCCCAGAGGGATCATGGCTGCCTGTGGTTCTACCACTCCATAACTGTCCCCAGGCATCATCCTGGCGGCTCCAGAGACAGACATGTCTCAAGAAGGCTGTGGGGCCATCACAAGCTCCTTGTCCTGGCTTTCGGTTCTGTGGTTTGTCTGAACTTCTGCCCAGCCCAGTCCCTACCATGGTTCCAGGCCACCTTTCAGCAAGTGCCAGGATGTCCCACAGTCAGGCTAATCCTCATAGTCTCTGTCTGTGATAAAGGGCCTACTGGGTGGAACAGGGTTGAACACAACACAAGTAAGCCCTTGTCTGCCCCAGCCTCCTGCCCTGTGGAAGCACCAGGCAGCCTGAAGGCCTGGGAGGACAAACAGGGTGACCTTTGAGCTGTGTCCAGGCCCAGCCACCAGGGAAGTGACCTGCAGGGCCTCACTGAACATAACCCCGTCTCTGGGTCAGCTTCGGTGCCCAGGTGTCTTCAGAGCCAGCTCACCTGCTTCTCTTTGCTCCCAGCTGGGAAAGGCTGTGACTTCATGGGGGAGAGTCCAGAGCCAAAGGAGACCCAGCCGACCCCAAATCTTCCTCTCAGGGCTCAGCCCTGCCATAAGGTGCTCTGCAGCTCTAAGCTTGCTTCACCCCGATGCCGAGCTCCAGATTCTACATCTTCATCAGGTTCATGGTTTCTGGGACAGCAGACAAGAAGCAGAGCCTGTCAGGAGCTGTCATGGCCGCTACAGAGACTCTGACCCTGCCGGTGTCAGCAGAGCCCTTCCAGCCGAAGGAGCGATCTGTGTTTCAGTCATCTAAAGTGAAAGCTACAGTAATATGAGCAGATGTGTTCCCCGCCCTCTGGGCTTTACCATAGGAGTTGAACCTCCAGTTCCACACCCCATCCACCCCTGCCAGCCAACCCTGCCCAATGGGGAGACTTCCCAAGGCCTACACATGCTATGGAATTGCTGGGAGATGACAGAAAAAACAAAACAAAACTTTATCCACTGCCTGTTACTGATGAAGAGCAGGGCTGCTCGCATCAGAGTCACGTTAGCTCCTGTCCGACTGCACACAGAGATGAGGTGCTGAGCCCTGGTCTACGCCAGTCACTGCTAAGATGGGGGAAGGCAGGGAGGGCTTCCAGAAGCCTGTGTCCCTGTCCCCCACCCCCACCTCATCCCTTGCCCAGCCCAACCCCAGCTCCAGGAACAACAGACTCAGCAGGAGCCTGCAAGGGACCTTGGACTCCAGGTGACTTCATATTGCAGGGCCACAAACCTTGTCTCCTCCTGAAACCAGCCTTTGCCTCCATGGGTCCAGGATTCGGGGTGGAGAATGACAAAGACTGGCTCAGACACCTAGAGGTCACCAAGGAGACCTGGCTAGGATGTCCACTGTGTTCTCTCACAGGGTGTCAGAGTCACAGCCAGCTTCGCTGACAATAACTTCTGGTAAAGAAGCCACAGCCAGCAGGACAGTGGTGGAGCACATCTTCAATCCCAGCCCTTGGGAGGCAGAGGAAAGAGGATCTCTGAATTCAAGGCCAGCTTGGTGTGCAAAGTGAGTTCTAGGACAGCTGGGGACACAGATGGAAAACCCTGTATTAAAGAAGAGAGAGGAGGAGGAGGGGGAAGAGAAGCAGCCACAAAGGACTTCTCTTGTGGACACAACAATTGACCCCGACTCTGGGTTTGTGGGGCTCTCCTGCCGGCTCAGCACTCAGAAGGTAGAGCAGGATGATCAGGAATCCACGGCTGTCCTCAGCTTCACAGTCAGTTCACAGCCAGCCTGAGCTATAGGAAACCTTGTCTCTAAAGATGGGGCTGGCTGTGGTGGCACACACCTTTAATTCCAGCACAGGCACAGGCAGACTCTCCTCTGTCAGTGTGAGTCCAACCTGGTCCACACAGTGAGTTCCAGGCCTGCTGTGACCTGAGACCCGGACTCAAAAACAGAAAACACGGCAGCAGAAGACAGGTTGGCACTGTGACTCAGGAGTGAAAGCAGTAGCCAGGATCCCTGCAAGCTGAGTGTGACCCTGACCCACATAAAGGCTGGAGGAGAAAGCTGACTTCCCGTCCCATGACCTCCACGTGTGAGCCGTGCCGTGGGCAACAGGCTCACACCTGCCTGTACTCACACCCATTCACACACGCAATGATGGATAAAGACTGTTTTCAGAGGTTGTGTATTTTTATTGCATGCACATGTGTTTTGTCCGTGTGCATATATGTGTGTCTCACGTGTGCCTGGTGCCACTGAGTCAGAAGGGTGTCAGAGTAGCTGAAAACGGAGCAACAGGTGGTCGTGAGCAGTTATGTGGGTGCTGGGAACTGAACCCGGGGCCTCTGCAAGAGCAGCAAACACTTCTGAACCCCTGGGCCCTCTCTCCAGCCTCACAAATAATTCATGTAATTGGGACCAATAAAGGCTTCTCTTTCCTAGTGATTTTGGTCACTGTCAGCTGTAGCATGAAGAGGAGACAGAGAAGACGCCATGGGGGTCGCTGTGGCAAACAGGGACACCAACAGTGGCAGAAGTGACCAAGGAGCTCCAGAACCTGTCCAGGGCAGAACAGGAGCAGACACACCGAGGACAGCTAACCCAGAGGGAAGGTAGCAGTGGGCAGAAAGCTGGGGCTGCAGAGAGACAGACGGCCTTCAGCAGCCAACAACAATGGACAACTGCAGCCCAGTCACAGATGAGATCTGGGAGCCGCCAAGCTTTAAGAGTCAAGGCTCCTGGGGCTGCAGAGACAGCTCAGTGCTAGGAGGCCCACTGCTCTTGCAGAGGACCACAGCTCTGTAACTGACCATAACCAGATCTGGGCATCTGGCGCCCTCTTTTGGCCTCCACGTGTACCTGCACTCACTCATGACACACACAGGCACAAAGGTGTACACATAATCGAAAATCAAACAAATCTTCTTAAAGAGTCGAGACCTGACAGTCTAGGCCTGAGAGCTGCCACACTACCCGTGTGTGACAGTGTGACACCAACCACGGTGAGAGCTGACAAATCTTCTGGGAAAATGATAACTCCAAAGCTTCCCAGCCAGGGGCTCCTAGGACAGTAACTGGCACTCACCAGGTACCCCAGGGACCAGCACATCCTCTCTCCCAGCCCTGCATCCAACACACAACCAACATTCCTAACCAGGCTGCCCCCCTCCTCTGCCATGGCCAGATATGCATGTCAGTCAAATGGCTGCTCAGTTCACTGACCTGGGGAGGGCACACTCCATCCCACCTGGACACCAGCCCTGGGGAATAGGGCGTTTCCCTTGAACACCCCTCCTGCTCTCCTCCTCTCCTCCCCCTCCTCCTAGAACACACTTCAGAAGGCATCTATATTGCCTGAGATGAACATGGCTGGATTTCAGCTAATGCTGTGGAAGGAGATTCTCAGCGGTAACTACTGGCAGTGCAGTGGGAGCTGAGCTTGGTCCCAGTGTTCGCATGGGACAAGCAGTGCATGATGGTCAGTCTTCATTGTCAACCCCGAATGCAGTCACCCATGTTCCCTGGGCCAGGCTCACTAGCTGAATAAAGCAGGGGAAGCAAGCCCAGCCCCCGCTTCCATCTTGCTCCTGACGGTGTAGATGTGACCAGCAACACATGCTCCTGCTGCCATGCTTCTGCACCATGGCAGACTTTATCCCTCAGACCTAGAGTAAAGGCTTTCCTCCTTTTCCCTTCCTCCCTTTCTTCCTTCCTTCCTTTCTTCTTTCCTTAAATGACTTTCTCGGGTGTTTGGTTAGAACAAGAAAAATAAATATCGTGCAGAGGCTCAGGGATCTCTGCAGTGAGAAGCAGAAAGAGTTGGTGTCCTGGTTATGGTTTCCATGGCTGAGACAACACACCATGACCAAAAGCAAGCTGGGGAAGAGAGGGTTTATTCAGCTCACACTTCCACATCACAGTCCATCACTGAAGGAAGTCAGGACAGGAACTCAAACAGGGAAGGACCCTGGAGGCAGGAGCTGATGCAGAGGCCATGGAGGGGTGCTGCTCACTGGCTTGCTCCTCATGGCTTGTTCAGCCTGCTTTCTTGTAGAAACCAGGACCAGCAGCACAGGGATGGCTCCACCCACAGTGGGCTGGGCCTTCCCCCATCAATCACTAATTAGGAAAATGCCCCACAGCTGGATGTTAGGCAGGAGTTTCAATCAAGCATCCCTTCTTTCAGATGAGTCTACCTTGTATTTCAACTCTTCCCCTCAATGCCTGTGAGGAAGAGGAAACTCTGACATTGCTCATAACTTGAGATTCCCCATGGTTCTACTTGGTTGTTTGTGGGTTTTGAATTGTTTCTGGGAATTGAACTCAGGTCCTCTGCAAGAGCAGCAAGTGCTTTTAACCACTGAGTCACATCTCCAGCTCAGACTCTCTTTCCATAACTGAGGTTGTAGGCTGGCTGAGATTCCTCGGACAGAAGGAATCTGATGAGAGCAATGGGGACTGTTCCCCTGGGAGAGAGTCAGAAACACAAGAGCCTGGGCTGAGCCCCTCCCCTGGGCTGAGCCCCTCCTCTGGGGAACCCTGAGACTCCTTTAAAGAACACAAAGGGCTTCTGGACACATGGAACCCCCCAGAACTGATGGTCATCGTGACATCTCCAGACAGAAGCCTGAAGTAAGGAAAAACAGTCCCAGAGAAGGAAACTTCATGGAAGGAGTAAATGTGGGACCTGTCGCTCATGTTGTAGAAGGAGATGTCGCCTTGGCTGTAGTCCACAAACACACCCACATGATGGGGAGGATTTCTAAGGGATAGAGAAACCAATCCAGTGTTGGTAAAACCCAAATATTCATTATAATCACACCCTACAGTCCAAATCCCCTCATATGGACGCTGTCTGTACCATTTGTTCCTCTCCACACCTTCCCTACAGACCCCCAGAGTCCACTTGCTCCAGAATGCACTATCTTCACCTCCCAGTAACATCTTCCAGAGGAGATGCCTTCAGAGCCTAACACACTGAAGAGGTCCTTCAGTGCTGGCTGGTATCCTTACAGGTCACACTCTTCCTGTCCTGAGAGATGGCAAGGGCGGGGTGGGCAGAGTCTGGATCCAGAGTGACAGACCCAGTAGGTAGAGTTATCAGTCATGGGGTGTCCTCCCCAGACCCAAACACCCACAGCTTCCCCAACCTCCTCCTCAAAGAATCTTCTCTTCTGGGACAGGGACAAGTCCCTCACAGGAGAGCCTTGTGACTCAAGACCATGGCTTGCAAGTAGGGGAAAGGCCTGGAAGGCTCACTGGGGTTACAAGGTCAGAGGGCCCTTGAGAACTACACCCAGCTTGGAGCCTGTCTCCTCTGTCCTCCACACCACCACCACTGAAGCTGTCACCATCTGCATCACCACAGAGAACCAAAGGAGAGAACAGAGTCATGGGAAGAGCAGGAGGAGCGTCCCCAAAGCACACAGTCACTCACAGGCCCGGAACTGCTCCTTGTGCCAATCTACAAGAGAAGCAGAAGTTCTGTGAGTGGTTTAGACATTACAGCATCTGCTCCAGCTGTTCTGAACACAGACCTGGGAGATGTGGAGACAGTGTACCTGTCCTACGTGCAACCATACAAACACACACACATATATACACATGTATACACATATATACACACATACACACATATATACACAATAACACACACATATTTACATACAGACACTCTCTTAGGAAGGCACACAGAGGGCCTTGGGACTCCTATCTCCTAATAACCAAGAATTCCCTGTTAGTACTCGGGGAGCAGAGGGGCCTCCTGAGCCCACCCCTAACACCATGGCAGAAGTTAATTGGGCACAGTCTTCTGCATGTCTCCTTTGGGTGCTCACAACTTCTGGCAGTTCCAAAGGTTAACAGCTATGTGGTGCTGGCTAGTTCCTGTGTCAGCTTGACACAAGGTGGGGGCATCAGGGAGGAAGGAATCTGAACAGAGAAAATGCCTCCACAGGATTGGCCTGTGGGCAAGGTTATGGGGTATTTTCTTGGTGGATGATGGATGTGGGAGAGCCCAGCCCATTGTGGGCGGTGTCATCCCTTAGAAGCTGGTCATGTGGTAGATGAGAAAACAGTCTGAACAAGCAGCAGGAGCAAGCCAGTCAGCAGCATGCTCCCTGGCCTCTGCCTCAGCTCCTGGCTCCAGATTCCTGCCCTGTTTGGGTTCCTGCCTTGACTTTCCTGTGATCATGGAAGTGGAAGTCACACAAACCCTGTCCTCCCCAAGTTGCTTTCGGTCATGGTGTTTCATCCCAGCAACAGAACTCTAAGACACATGTTCTGCCCAGAGGATAGGACTCCACAATGGCCATGTACCTGGATCAGCTTGGGCCTTCGTCTGCAGCAGAGTGTTATGGGAAATTCCTTAGGCCACAGATGAGAAAGATGGCATTGTAGGTTACATTTCCTGCTATGCTATCCTGTGTGGCCTAGTGGTCAACAGGCTGCCTCTACTTCAAAACCCAAAGGGTTAAAAAATATTATATTCTATAATGATTTAGATTTGCTGTTAGCAATCAAGCCTTGCCATGTGGCAAATACATTAGAGAATAAAGTAAAGCTATTCACAATCCTCAGACACCGTTACAAGATCAGTGTTCACTGGTCAGGTGTATTGGGAGGTGTCCTGAAGGGAGAGTGTGTATAAAACCCGGACAGGAAGTGAGTTCCTGGGTGAAACGCCCAGTGTCCCCAGGTGAAGTATCTCTAAGGAGGAGCCCACTATGCCAGGAGCTCCCGCTCTCCCCATCCTGTTCCCATCATGGTCAGCAGCCCTGGCCACTCCCCATCTCTCTGATCAACACCTTCAGGAGCTGAAGGAACAGACTCCATGGAGGAGGACTGAGGAGAAGGCAGAGCTCATGTTCCTGGATCTGTGGCACTGTTCACTTATAAACCTCTCGTGCTAGTTTGTTTCTTTTCTTTTCTTTTTGGTCTATTTGACACAAGCTGGAGTCCTCTGAGAAGAGGGACCCTCAACTGAGAAAATCCCTCCATGAGGTCAGGCTGCACACAAGGCACACTCTTGATTGATGGTTGATGGAGAAGGCCCAGCCCACTGTGGGCGGAGCCTCCTCTGAGCAGGTGGTCCTGGGATGTGTCCACAGCAGGCTGAACCAGCCAAGAGGGGCAGCCAGTAAGAGCCCTCTGCCATGGTCTCTGCTCCAGCTCCTGCCCCAGGCTCCTGCCCTGAGTTCCTGCCCTGGCTTCCTCAGTGGGGGACTGAGATGTGAAAGTGGGTAAGACCAATTAACCCTTTCCTCCCCAGATGTCTTTATGCATGGAGTTTTATCACAGCGACAGAAACCTGACTAAGACACCTATTTAACAAAACTTCAAGATCTGCTGTTTGGTTTCCGGGTACAGACAATAATCTTGAGCTGCTGGAGCCCAAAAATTCATCAATGCCGTTAGCAGGGCTGGATGGAACCAGACCCAGGGCACAGGACTCATCCAGGGGTCACCATCACATCCCTGTCTTCTACCCTGGGTGGACGCACACGCAGGGATCCAGGAGATTCCATACAGCAGGCTTCTCCCTCCTAGGAACTTAATCTTCTGTCTCCAAAAGGGGTTCTCACTCTGCCTAGAATCAAGGAGAGGCCACTTTGGCCACATTTGCTACCAGGGACCATGGGACATTGGGCAGTCACTCATCAGCCATGTAGCCTGCTTTCCTCTGGTCTGAAAAGTGACACAGAGGATTTGAGCTACTGGGCTTCGGAGGGCCCAGGGGCTCAGGAGGAAAGGCATGACTCGCCAAGGTCCTGCTGCAGTGTCCGGAGAAAAGAGAGAGAAGAGGGCTGTGCACTTGGGAGACAAACAGGAAACACGTTCTTGTTTCCTTGTAGTCTACACTACAGACCCTGAGCCCCAGACTCCACCATCCTCTCTGGGTTTCCCTGGCCACCAACTCTGATCCCAGAACAGGAGACCTTCCTGGGGATCCTGAATGTGTCCTTCACTCTGCCCTGACTTACCTTTCATCTTCATTGCCTCCTCCTCCATCGTCTTCAGTTCCTTCTGCTTTCTGTTCAGCTCCTTCTGCTTTCTCTTCAGCTCCTCCTCCTTTCGCTTCAGAGTCTCCTCCATTGTATTCAGTTCCCTTCCCTTCTTAAACTGCAGATATTCCCTTGCCCACTTCTCCTGCAACCTTGCAGAATGCACTCTTCTGAGAAAATAGCCTGCCCCCAAGACTAGAAGTCCTATCACGGAGACGATCACAGACAGGCTCACAGCAAAATCTGTCTTCCAAGAAGAGGCCTGAGGGAAGAAGGGTGCTGTGGCCCAGGCAGACATCGCATCACTGGTACGCCCAGGAACCTCAAGCCCAGCACTCGAGGGAGGCCAACCCCTTCCTGAGCTCTATAGGAGCTAGGAACTGCACTCACCTGGGATGAACATGGCCTTGGCCTTCTCCTCCCCTAAGATGGGGTTGAAGATGGAACAGGTCACAAACCCAGAGAGCTGTCCCTCACCACCAGGGAGGTCTCCATGCTGAACAGCCCTGCATCATCTTCAGTGTGGGTCTCAGAGGACACAGGGAGCGTCTGCCCTCTGGAGTCTCTCCACTGCACCTGGGGCTTCGGGTACCACCCTGAAGTCTTGCATGCCACACGCACACCATGGTCTTCTGTACCTTTGATGTACACGTCAGGGACAGAGCCCATCGCTGCAGGAGGACAGAAGTGAGGACCCTGAAAGTCACAAAAGCTTAGGAACCCCAGCATCACCCGTGTATCACAGAACTCCAGGAGAGCCTTTCACATGGCATAATGGGAACTGACTAGGGTTGGAAACAGGTTGAGCCTCTACTGCCAGAGGAAAGGTGACCATGGCCCACTGTGGAGACGCAGAGCACTGGCCAATCCTTCCTCATCGACAGGAGAGGGAACAGAAGGAAGCCGAGCCCAGAAGCCCTGGGGGGACACCATTGCTCTCTACCTCCCCATTATCCACACTCACCTGAGACCCCAGGACATCAGGCCAATGCCAGCTCTCCTCCTTAGAGAAGACAACACCCTGAGCTTCCTTCCTTGTTCTACTTGGCCGTTTGTCCTGAGCACTGATCATCATTTGTAACTGACTACTGGCTGATATGTCTGTGTTTCTGCTACACTTCTAAAACCTGAATTCCAACAGCTGGTGTTCTTCCCTAACACTGACTGCAGCCCTGGCACCCAGAACGAAGCCCAGCACATTTTAGCCCCTCATGTAGAACTAGGATTGAATTAACCTGTGTATGAATGAGCCACCTGTTCCTCATCTAAAAATGGAACAAAAAGTAAATAGAGATAAACATGAGGGAGCAGAGCCAGGTATGGGGGAGCACACCTGTGAGCCCAGCTCTTAGGAGGAAGACAGAGGACCAGAAGTCCAGGGTCATCCTCCAGACACACAAGGTCAGAGACAGTGTGGTCTACATGAGACCTTGTCCCAAAAAATGAAGCAAGGAGCTGAGAGACATGACCCCTTAGTCTCCTCCCCCAGACAGGTCACCCAATCAGAACCCACCTGCCAGCTTCAGCTCCAAGATGGCCTCTCCAGAAAAGGATCCCTGTTTGAAGAAGCAGACATAAATCCCACTGTCTGACACCCGGACCTGGTGGATGCGCACAGCGGCCTTGCCTTGGCTGAACTGGTCCTTCACCAGCGAGGCCCGCCTTGAATACTCCACCATCTGCTCTTCTTTCTGCTCTTGTTGGTTCCGATAGACCAATATTGATTCTGAGAATCTCCTGCGGAACCACCTCAGCTCCATGTCCTCCACACTCATGGCTGGACACAGGGAGCAGGGCAGGATGGCTTCCCCACCTGGAGCGGCCACAATGGGGTCTCGGGGACCAAGCACCTGGAACTCCTCTGTGGACACAGACAGAGCAGTGAGAGGATGGAGAGACACAGGTCAGAGCAGAGGACACACTGTGAGGGGAGCAGGAGCCACGGAGCAGACGAGGCAGCTCTAGGCATTGTGGACTGGCCGTCCATGACTAATGTGCAGGAGATCCCAGACCATAACACCGCAGTCTGTGAATGACGGTAGAAAATCTCTGTCCTCCCTGTGCCCCGGCCCCATGCCCTCCCGTGAAGAAATCACTCACTCATTCTCAACTTCCCATGAACCTGGACATCACAGAGTCCTTCAGGTAAAGGGTTCTCACACAAGATTCTGCATTTGTAAAGATCCCGGCAGATGCTCACACGTTGGTCATGACACCACACCTTGAGACACAAGCTCTACCTGGCCTGTCTCAGACAACACACAAAATATCCCGAGACCAATCCTAAATTCATGACTCCAGCCCACATCTTCCTCCACGGAACTTGTGAACTTTAAAACAGGGCCATGATCCAGGGGCCAGAGAAAATGGCTGAGCAGTAAATGCTCTGGCTGCTCTACCTGAGGACCTGGGTTCAATTCCCAGCTCCCACCTGGTGGTTCATGGCTGTCTGTAACTCCCTGGACTCTGTGGGCACCAGGCATGCATACGAATCACAGTCACAGGTGCTGGAGAAACACCCAAACCAGACGAAAACACAGAGCCAAATGCTGCTTCTGTGAAAAAGCCACCAGCATTTCCAGAAGCCCTGGTCACTTCCTGACACCAGGAAAGTTTGCTGTCTCACCGTGAGAGCCCTTGGCCCCTAGACCAGGAGGACTGAGTTACAGGCACTGTGGGCCCTGGAGCTGCTTCTCACTCTGTGCTGCTCCATTTCACCCTTGGCCACCACAGCCACTCCTGGACCAGGACTTTGGTCTGATATTTCCCAACCCCACTCTGGGACCCTTTACATGGAATCAAAGCCCAGTCTAGGGTCTGTACTTCCCAGAAGGGATGACCTGGTCAACAGGGCTGCTCCCCACTCAGGACGTCCCAACCTCAGCTCCTGCTTCTCTCTCCTGGGCTCCCTTGCTTCAGCCAACACAGCCTCTGCAGCTCTTCACACCCAGGGACACTGCCAGCTCCAGGCCTGGGTCCCTACTGTGCTCCCGAGGTGGGTTCTGGTCTGCAGCTCAGGCTGACATGGGGCTCACAGTAGTCCAGCCTCAGCCCCTCCTGTGCTGATGCAGACATGCTCTCCCTGGATGTTTCAATACTATTCACTGTAAAGGGAACACTGAAAATCCTGGATCCCAGGGTTAAATGAGTCTCGAGCACATCTGACCAACACAGCACATGGCAGATCCAACTCACTGCAGGGAGACATGGGAAGAGAGACCCGGACACACTCACGTGTGGACACCCAGGTAAGGAGCTGGGCGAGGACCAACAGGCAGCAGAAATGGCGGAGCAGAGAGCACTTGCAGCAATCCTCCATGGCCTCAGAGCTGCATGAAGAGCTGAGGCAGACCAAGACACTGGGCAGAGAGCAGGAGGCAGGTTCCTCCCAGAGCTGGGGCCCCTCATCAGGGAGAGCAGGGCTCAGGGCTGGAGTCAGTCCTGCAGGAGCAAACACATCCATGCTAACAGGTGAAGCCACCACAGCCCAACATGACAAACAGCCAGACCCAGGGTCCTCCTACCTCTGGTAAGAGCAAAGTTTAAATTTCAATTACTGTGCCAAAAGATCTATAAAAAAGGACATGAGTTCCTAGAGTGCTGGTTGGGGCTGTTCAAGTGAGGAACAGAAAGACAGAATCCTGTAATCTCATTGCCCAGGGCAGACAACCTCCTGGAGTGTTGGGTGGAGAATGCCAAGATCCCATTTAGTTGACCCTACTGCACAGGATGTGCTTGGTCACTTGTAGGCGGGAGACACCCAGACAGGAAGTACGTCAGGATAGATGCTTGCTGCTGATTGGACCTGGTGGGAAGTACATGGCCTTATGGGTTCTGACTTTTTATGCTCCTGTGCCACGTGACTCGGAGCCATTTTGTGGGAGCTCTGGAGGTCACAGTTAGACTCCCTATTTACCTCAGAATGGACCTGGTCAGAGTCCATCTTCCTGGCCAGCATTCAATTAATTTAATTAAAGCTTGCTTGCTTCAAATATGGCTCAATCTTGTGATCTTCTTCTCGGCCAGATTTGGGATATAGCCCTGAAGAAGACTGGGGAGCAGGGCCATCTGAGGCTCTGGGTGAAAGCCATTCCCTCCCTTCCAGCCCCATCCCAGGCCACAGCCCAGCCAAGCTGCACCAGAAAGCAGGCCCTCCCTCTCTCAGAACCTTCAGGAGCCCAGTGCAGACACCATCACCCCACCTCTCCAGCATCCACACACTGCCTGTGACCCAGACACAGAGCCCGTGCCCGCCCCTCCCCCAGGGGGATCATGGCTGCCTGTGGTTCTACCACTCCATAACTGTCCCCAGGCATCATCCTGGTGGCTCCAGAGACAGACATGTCTCAAGAAGGCTGTGGGGCCATCACAAGCTCCTTGTCCTGGCTTTCGGTTCTGTGGTTTGTCTGAACTTCTGCCCAGCCCAGTCCCTACCATGGTTCCAGGCCACCTTTCAGCAAGTGCCAGGATGTCCCACAGTCAGGCTGATCCTCATAGTCTCTGTCTGTGATAAAGGCCCTACTGGGTGGAACAGGGTTGAACACAACACAAGTAAGCCCTTGTCTGCCCCAGCCTCCTGCCCTGTGGAAGCACCAGGCAGCCTGAAGGCCTGGGAGGACAAATCGGGTGACCTCTGAGCTGTCTCCAGGCCCAGCCACCAGGGAAGTGACCTGCAGGGCCTCACTGAACATAACCCCATCTCTGGGTCAGCTTCGGTGCCCAGGTGTCTTCAAAGCCAGCTCACCTGCTTCTCTTTGCTCCCAGCTGGGAAAGGCTGTGACTTCATGGGGGAGAGTCCAGAGCCAAAGGAGACCCAGCCGACCCCAAATCTTCCTCTCAGGGCTCAGCCCTGCTCCAAGGTGCTCTGCAGCTCTAAGCTGCGCTCACCCCGATGCCGAGCTCCAGTTTCTACATCTCCAGCAGGTTCTTGGTTTCTGGGGCAGCAGACAAGAAGCAGAGCCTGGCAGGAGCTGTCATGGCCGCTGCAGAGACTCTGACCCTGCCGGTGTCAGCAGGGCCCTCCCAGCCACAGGAGCAATCCGAGTTCCAGTCATCTAAAGTGAAAGCTACAGTAATATGAACAGATATGTTCCCCGCCCTCTGGACTTTACCAGGAAGGGGTGAGCTTCCACCTCCCCACCCCATCCACCCCTGCCAGCCAACCCTGCCCAATGGGGAGACTTCCCAAGGCCCTACACATGCTATGGAAATGCTGCAAGATGACAGAAAAAACAAAACAGAACTTTATCGACTCCCTGTTATCATCAGGAGCTGGGCTGCTGCATCAGAGTCATGTCAGCTCCTGTCCCGACTGCACACAGAGATGAGGTGGGGAGCCCTGGTCTATGCCAGTCACTGCTAAGATGGGGGAAGGCAGGGAGGGCTTCCAGAAGCCTGTCATCACTGTCCCCCACCCCACCTCATCCCTTGCCCAGCCCAACCCCAGCTCCAGGAACAACAGACTCAGCAGGAGCCTGCAAGGGACCTTGGACTCCAGGTGACTTCATATTGCAGGGCCACAAACCTTGTCTCCTCCTGAAACCAGCCTATGCCTCCATGGGTGTTGGGGGTGGGGACAAAGATTGGATCAGACAGACCGGAGTGTCAGGGTCACAGCCATCATCACTGACAGTAAGCACTGGTAAAGAAGCCACAGACAGCAGGACAGTGGTGGAGCACACAGAAGCTGTGGGTCGAGGGCACTTAGAACCCCAGCCTTGGCATGATGGGCTGGCAGGATCTCTGGTCCTTCCTGTGTTGGCCCGCAGCACTTCCGAACTGGTTCCTGAAGGGGAAAAGACAGGCGAATGACAGAGAAAGGAACAAGTCAACACCAAGCTGATCAAGTTCATGTATTCAAAGTTTGCCATACAATTATGTACCCTACTTAGGGACGAGGAGTAAGGGATGGAAGGAGGGATTTCAATAGGCTATCTGCCGTTACCAAGGGATACGTCTCTCTACCATGAGCTCTACATTCTGTAATTGTTCTTTTGAGCAAGCAGGGGGTGGTTAGTTTAGAGCTTGGCAACTCAGTCAGAAAGAGGAACAGAACAGATTATTCAATTCAATAAGAGAAAGCCCAGGCCTACTGCAAAAGGCAAACCACAAAGTTCCTTGTTTGAGGAACTTCAGAAATGCTGGCAGTACTCACAGTGATTTGCAGGTCGTCCTGCTACATTTCCTCCCTTTTTCTTTTAAAGTGAGGACAACAGCTTTATTGTAGAATGTGCCTGTCTTAGGGGCAAGAGATGGGATCAAACCCGTCTCTGGGTCTCTGGCATCTTACGCTAGGGCCCTGTCTTAGGTGATCTCCTTCTTTACTGCATCCCCGTCTCTGGCTGCCATTCTGATGATTTAAGCTCTGTTTCATAGAGAGTCATCCTCGGCCAGCCGTGCATAATGCACTTGAATAGGTTTGGCCTGCAGGGCATCGATCTGGGTCTTTATGAATCATATAAATCGTGTTAGTAAGCAGGGAACTACAGCAAGCAGAAGAAGTAGACCAAATAGAGGTCCAAGCAAATTACACAGGACAGTAGAAAGAAAGGGAGAGGCGGGAAACTATTTATCAAGCCAATAGTTGTCTGCATTCAGTTGCCTCTTCCTTTTCTCCAAACCCTCTCTAATTTTAGCCAAGGAGTCTTTGATCACGCCAGAATGATCAGCATAGAAGCAGCATTCTTCTTTAAGAGCTGCACATAATCCTCCCTGCTGAAGAAGCAAAAGGTCTAACCCTCTGCGATTTTGTAGCACTACTTCTGCCAAAGAACTAAGGGAAGTCTGGAGACGTGATATAGCCCTTTCTAGTCCTTCTAAGTCAGCATCTATGGACTTTCTCAATTGTCTATTATGCTGTTCTTCCAGGATAAGGGCAGAAATCCCCGTCCCTGTTCCCACAATCCCCAGTCCCAACAGTGCAGCCACGGTGAGGGTAGTCATCGGCTCTTGTTTAGACCGAGGTAAAATCTGTTGATTCAATTCCCATTCTTCAGCAAATTCTTCTCCTGTAAAATATATAAGTCTGGGAACAAGTTGAACAAGTACACAGAAATCCATGGATCTATTCATCACTTTTAACTTAGCACATGGGGTAATGCCAGATGTGCAGGCCCACCAGTAATCTTCTGGGGCAAGATAATATTTATCTCCCTCTGGGGAGAATCTCAGAATGCTGGGATTGCAAAGTGAGGAATAATTATCAACAGGTGTCCCCAAACACAGCCCTGCTCCTGATATAAGTTGAAGAGTGATGTGGGAATCAGCACGATGATTCCAGGGACATTGTGAACCTTCCCCAATAGTCAGATTCAAATAATCAACAGAATTCCTTCATACAAAGGGGGTTGGGGATTATAGCAAAGCCGACATTCCCTGTCAACTTTGGGTTAGTAGCTTTAAGCATAGAAAATGTGGCGTCAACCATCTCTAGAAGAGTCCCCTTGGTAGATTTTAAGGGAGGGCCATGAGTAAACAATCTCTTAGGAGTGGGTGAGAGGGATGTATCAGAACTGAGTAGAGAGCTATGAGCACAGTAGGTATTTAACACAGCATTTTGTCCTAATCCTCCAGAAAAAGGAATCTAGTTCTGGTTCTATGAATAGAAACTCTTACTCCAGGGTGGGGACCAATGGAGTGCACTCTAATGCCCCATGCCTTAGTGGATCGCCATAGTTGTTCTCGTTTTCCTGCACTATTCAACTCAATCTTTAAGGGAGGAACGGTTTGTAACCCAGAGTTCTCGCTGCAGGTCCAGTATCCTCCCGTGTAAAGGGCTGAGAGCCGTTGTAAGCAACTGGAACCAAATCACTTTCTGCTCTCAAAGGGGTAGGTGTCCCATGAGTGGCACTGGTTTCACAGCCCCAAGCTTTACAGAAATAATCATCTGCTCCCCCACAGTGACTCATATAAGCCTCGGGGTGCCCAGGACAGACATAAAGCTGAAATCCTGGGGCAAACACACTTTGATAGCTGTAGGCAAAATGGGAGCAGGGAAAGAGAAGAAATGCGTATATATAAGGTCGGCCGCCAGGGGGCACTGGCATCCTGTAAGTCTCATGTAAGACTTCCCCCAAGTGGTTGGTTCCCTGCCAGGTACTCCTTTAACCAGGCGTTCGGGCAGCCATCTAGCCGGATCATTTTTTGTATCAAATACACAAACAGAGCCGCGGCCCCAAATTAAAATGGATCGGGTCCATGCCATTCTCCAGTTAATGGTTCTTTCCATCTCGTATAGGCAAAAGTCTTATGGGATTGTGGGTGCCAGAAACGGTCAGCGGCAGTGCGTCCAGATGAATCCAAAAGTACAACATTTAAAATAGAAAGAGCATGTTTAATATAGTTATTGGGTGACGGCCTATATAATTCCCCCTTCTTTATTTTTTCAAGATATATTTTGAGTGTTCTATGGGCACGTTCAACTATCCCTGCCCTATGTCTGAACACAGCCTGATGTATCCGCTGAGGTCTGTCTTTTTCTTATAAGGGCCTATGGCAGCTTGACAGGCTGAATTAGCATTTTCAAAAGCCAATTGTTCGAGGAACTCTGTACCTGCCTCAGGACTGCCACAGATGCGGCCTGCAGTTGTAATTAGTCTGTGGACAAATTCTGAAAATGGCTCATCAGGACCTGACGAATTGCTGTCAGGCTGGGAGTCATAGCTCCTTTATTTGGGAGTTCTCTCCAGGCTTTACGACCTGCAGTTTGTATTTGGGCAAATAGACCTGCGTGATATAAGGATTGTTCAGCATGACCAGAATAGTCCCCTTCTCCGAGAAGCTTGTCAATTGTCCACCCATTATTTGCTTGTGCATTGCTGCGGGCAATGTCTTTACATAAATCAGCATACTCACTTTTCCAAAGCAGGGAGTCCCCACCACTTCAGGTGGCTTTGGTAATAGTAAACCAATCACTGGGAGTCAGCCAGCCATTAGTCATTGCTTCAAGAATGGCAGTAGTGTAAGGGGCTGCCACTCCATACTGGGACACTGCTGTTTTTAATTCTTTAATTGTTTTAAAATCCAAGCCCCGGTAATTTCTAGTTACATGTTCAGGGTCATCAGGTACAGCTGTTTCTGTAACGGGAAAAGCCTCTGTCTTACGCCTTCCACCTGGCTGAAGCAGAAAGGCAGGGGAGGGTGGAGCCCTTTTATCCTCCTCTTTCAACAAAGAAGAAGTTTTTAAGGAATTTAGTTCTCCTGCCAAACGGCGATATTCCTTTTCAAGTTTAATTTGTTCCTGTGTACTTTCAGTTTTTTCCTGTAAGGATTTTAACTTATCTTTTTTGCCTGAAACCGGGAAAGCTGCAGATTGAGGCTTCGGCAATGAACCGTATGCTGGTGGAGGAGACAAATTCTTTTTTATACGAGAGCCCTTAGCCCCTTAGCCTGTAGGGGCGGTAACTCGGGGTTATGATATTTAGCTGCTTGTTCCTCAGTTTCATCCCAGTCCACTTCAGAAGAGTCTGAGTCTCCTCTTTCACTAGAAGAAGCGGTCTGGGTATTTCTTTGTGAAGAGGTGGTTTTTAATTCCTTTAAATCAGGATAAATATTAGGGACAAATCGTGAACTTCCAGAGGAACAAGGTCTTCTAACCTTTTCTTTTGAGTCCTTTTGCGAATCCAATCCAGATGTCCGCACAGTTTTTGGTCTTACTGTCAGGCAGATCATTCTTTTGTGTGTCTACGTTACTAACAACAGGCTTTTCTGAGTCTGACTCAGATTCTTGTCTGCTATTGGCAGCCGACAGAATTTTTTCCCCTTTTTTAACGCTGTAGCCACTAAAGGTGGGCGAGGCTGTACACGCAATAGATCAGTAATTAAGTTCCAAAAATTAAAGGCTGTTATAGGAATCTTTTGAGGTCCTAATTTTTCACACATTTCCTGCATGCACTCTCCCACCCGTTTCCATCTCTTTTCATCAATAGTGCCCTCTTGAGGAAACCATGGACAAATGTCCCCTACAAACTTGAAAAATTCTTCTATTGTTTCTCCCTGACGTTTACTCCTCTCCTTTTGAGGGACTGTTTAAGTCCATTAATGAAAGTCTTATGGGAACTTATTTCTTGCCCCGTATCTCACCTTGATCCTGGAGATCCTGGAGATCCTGGAGGCTCTCAGCCCCGTCTCCTGTGGCCTGGAGGCTCTCAGCCCCGTCTCCTGTGTCCTGGAGGCTCTCAGCCCCGTCTCCTGTGGCCTGGAGGCTCTCAGTCTCCTGTGGCCTGGAGGCTCTCAGCCCCGTCTCTTGTGTCCTGGAGGCTCTCAGCCCCGTCTCCTGTGGCCTGGAGGCTCTCAGCCCCGTCTCTTGTGTCCTCGAGGCTCTCAGCCCTGTCTCCTGTGGCCTGGAGGCTCTCAGCCCCGTCTCCTGTGGCCTGGAGGTTCTCAGCCCCGTCTCCTGGGGCCTGGTGACTCTCAGCCCCATCGAGCATGCTCTCACTCCTGAATCCTGGCCTGTCCCGTCCTCTGTACTTCAGGTCCCTGTTTGAGGTGCCAATTGTGCTGGCCCGCAGCACTTCCGAACTGGTTCCTGAAGGGGAAAAGACAGGCGAACAAGGGTGAAAGGAACAAGTCAACTCAAAGCTGATCAAGTTCGTTTATTCAAAGTTTGCCATACAATTATATACCCTACTTAGGGAGGAGGAGTAAGGGACGAAAAGAGGGAATTCAATAGGCTACCTGCGGTTACCAAGGGATACTTCTCTCTACCATGGGCTCTACATTCTGTGATTGTTCTTTTGAGCAAGCAGGGGGTGGTTAGTTTAGAGCTTGGCAACTCAGGCAGAAAGAGGAACAGAACAGATTATTCAATGCAATAAGAGAAAGCCCAGGCTTACTGCAAAAGGCAAACCACAAAGTTCCTTGTTTGAGGAACTTCAGAAATGCTGGCAGTACTCACAGTGATTTGCAGGTCATCCTGCAACACTTCCCCTTTTCCATCTCTGTGCTGACACCACAGGCCACAGCAAAGCTCCACCCCCTTCAAAGGCAGGCTGTGATTGGCAGAATTGCTTATGTAAGTCCCTGTCCCATGGGATATTCCTATCCCAGCATTCCTGTCTTAGCCAATGGCCTTTGCCCCTGAGTACCAAACTACCCTCCCCTACCTGAACCCCATAAATGTCAGGACCCTTGCATTAAAGAAAGAGAATGCTCTTCGGAGGGCCTCTCCTGAGAGTCTGGGTTGACTCTCACCGGCTCTCAGCTCTGATCTAAGACAGACATGGATGCATGATAAGAACCACACCATGCCGTGCTCCCCACGGCCTCTCACCTCGGAGTTATTACAGCTGTGGACAGGCTGTGGCGGATCTCTGGACAAGTGAAGACGCAGGCAGGTGTGGGCATGAGTTTCTTTTCCACACTGTGCCACCAGATGGGCATCAGTGTGGGGAGCACTTCACTGATATGGGGAGGAGGGAGACTGGGCACATTAGAACTTCTACTTGAGAGCGTTACCTGCACCTCTATGTTTGTATATTTCTCTGTATACTCTTTTGTTTAATTCTCTGTATCTGTGAGCTGTGAGTTCTAAACACTGCACTGGTGAGGAGCACTTCAGAGGGCTTGGAAGACCTCTCAGACCAGTATGTCTCAGAGCAGGGCCAGCGTCTGCAGGACCTAGGAACAGGCTCCCCAAGGGCCTAAGGCACCCTAGGCCATGTGCTGGAGGATGGCTCTGGTGTCGGGAGTGCAATTCAGAGGATCCAAGTTCAGTCCCCAGCACCCTCACATGGAGGCCCTCAACTCCTGTAACTCTTGGTCCAGAGGCTCCTCTGCTCCCTCCTGGCCTCAGCTGGAGACCACACACGCAAACTCACACAGAGATACGCCATACACAGAAGGAAAATAAAAGTAAATGTTAATAGATGTGTATTAGTATGTATATGTAAATACTTTATTACACACACACACACACACACATGTACACACACACACACACACACACACACACACACACACACACATCCCAATGGAAAAGCCACTCAGGAAGTCTCAACCACGTTTCCTCAGCCTCGGCGCCCCCTTGTGTCCAGAACGTGACAACGCGTGGTCAGTTCCCAGCTGGGCGGATGCCCACTGATGTCCCTGTCACAAAGGGTGTGACCAGGGCACAGGTCCACGGAGAAGTCCGTTGGCATCTGCTATAACTGTCTCTCCCACCATGGTTAGGAGAGTTGGAGGCAGGACACTGGCGACCAGAGATCCTTTCTGGCAGACAGAGTCTCTCACTCCTGAAGCTGGGCTCAGGACCCCAGAGTGCAGCTGACCAGGCCGTGGAGACGGGGACCTGGGAGCACGGAGGCTCTGCAGCCTCAGCGTCAGCACCAGCCAGACCAGAGATTCAAGCCGACCAGACTCAAGGAGAGGGGACTGTGAGAGGTGACAGCGAGTCAGGTCCCAGCGGCAGGACCCCACCCACAGCCTGACCCACCCACACCACACACCATGGCCTCTCAGCTCTCTGGGTCAGCAACTTCACCCACAGCAGTCCTGAGCAGTCCCCAGCAATCACCTGCCCTCCCTCCCACGTCACACCCCACCCACCAATCACCTGCCTTCCTGCCCATGTCACACCCCAGCTCTATTACCTCCCACTCCCACCCCTCCGGTCCGACCCCCTGTCTCCTGCCCCAAGCCCACTCAGACCCCTGAGCAGTGGCTTCCTCCAGAGGCAGAGAGCTCTCTGCTCCACAGGCCCCAGACCCAGCAAGTGCTTGGAAAGTTCCAACAGAGCGGTGGGAAGATCGGCCGGTCTGCAGAGAGGCAGCCCTTTGGGCTCCTGGGGGATGAACCTGAAGACTTTCACTGCAGGCCAGCCCGTGTTTTGCTCATTTTACTCGTCCTGTCAATCAGGATGGTGAACTCATGTATGAACTCACATATGTGATTTTTAGAGGCACAAATGTGTCATGTGTGCACCTTCCTCCACGAGACACCAACACGATTATTTCATCTCCATTAATCATATTAATATCTTCAACATTTGCCTACTTATGTATTTCTAATGTAAAACAGAGGATTTCAAAATCAATCCATGACCTGTGTGTCCAATAAAGCCTGCTGAAGTCTATTCTTAGTGTGTGACAAACCTTCCTGGGAAAATGATAACTCTGAAACTTCCCAGCCAAGGGCCTCCTAGGACAGTAACTGGCACCCACCAGGTACCCCAGGACCTGCACATCCATCCCTCCCAACCCTTCATCCAACACAACCAACATCCCTAACCAGGCTGCCCCACCTCCTCTGCCATTTATATGCATGTCAGTTACGCATGTCAATCAAATGGCTGCTCAATTCACTGACCTGGGGAGGGCACACTCTGTCCGGAACCTGGATCCCAGCCCTGGGGAATAGGGTGTTTCCCTTGAACACCCCTACCTCCCCCTCCTCCTCCTAGGACAGACTTTCCAGAAGACATCCATATCGCCTGAGATGAACACGGCTGGATTTTAGCTACTGCGATGGAAGCAGATTCTCTGCGGTAACTGCTGGCAGTGAATGGGAGCTGAGCTTGGTCCCAGTGTTTGCATGGGACAAGCAGTGCATGATGGTCAGTCTTCATTGTCAACCCATGTAGGACGCCAATCCAGCACAATGCTAAGATGGCGCCGGCTTCCGGACGGCTTAGTAGTAAACAACAGCTTTGTGCATGTGCTACAGTTGAGAACAGCTTGGCTCTTGGTAACACACCCGTAACAAACCCCAAAAGCGGATATGCAAATGAGGTGTTGCAGAGGTAGCCTATCATTAGGAACCACGATTCCTGCAGTGTATATAAGCAGCTTGCTCCTGGGGCTTGGGGTCCTCCCGCATCATGATGAAGTGCTCCTCACAATAAAGGTGTTGAGAAGAATCCGGTTGTGGCGTCTTACTTGCTGGTCAAGGCGGGCGCGACAAGTGGTGCCGAAACCTGGGAACGGAGGAACCAAGAACGTAGTTCTTGTGGATTCAGAACTCTTCACCTTAGGAGCGGCGGTACCGGTAAGTCCTTTGCATTTAGTCCTCCTACAAATGTTTTCTGACGATGCCCGGATTTGGGGTGGATCCTTGGATAGCTGCAGTTGTCATCTTCCTTGCCTTCATTTTCATCCTGTGGTGTTGCTTCTGCTTGAATTGTCATAAACCAGGACACGAGTGCGTTTGCTGGGATAAACCAGTAGGACAGTAGGACGGGGTAGATAACCTCGCTTGTCATCTTGTGTATTAAGTCCTCACGTACATAAGTGAGCGGCATGGGACACGCACAGTCCACCCCCTTTTTGGTGGTGTTAAAAGAACTTCTTTCATTTAGGGACCTTAGGATTCCGGAAAAGGCGCTTTAAGGGTTCTTACAGGAGGTGGATGCTGCTGCACCGTGGTTTGCACCCACTGGAAATCTGACGATACCATGTTGGGAAAAACTGGGAAGAGACTTAGATCGCAGGGCGGAAGAGACAACATTGAAGGCAGGGACTAAACCTTTATGGCGTATGATCAGGGCATGCTTAGAGGATAAGCGTTGCGTTGAAGGTGTCAGAGCAGGGCAAAAGGCTTTGGCCGATCATCAGGATTCCATGTCAGAAGATAATACAAAACCTTTAGAGGAAAGAAAAGGGGATGGAGGAAAACAAGTAAAGAGCAAAGGCAATAAGAAAAAAGAAGATAGTGAAACTAAGTCTGCAGATATAAAAAAGGAAAAGAAAAGGAAAGAAGAGGTAGGTAAATTATACCCTTCTTTAAAAGCATTGACACTTTTCAATTCAGAAGAATCGGAGGAATCAGAGTTAGGTTCAGAAGAGGAACAAACTCTAGAGGATGAAGCTGCTCGCTATGAGCAGGAAAGATATGGCCTGAAATATTCAGGTCGTATAAAGGCGCGGAATAGTCGCAAGTTGCCGACTGCACCCCCATATAACCCAGAATTTATAGAGAAAGGCAAACAACAAATTCCTAAAACTCAGTGCTCGTTTTGTCCACACACATGGAGGGAGGCGGCTTCTGCCTTCCCTGTGTTTGAAGATCCTAATACCCGAAACAGATATCACGAGCCATTGGGGTTTAAACAACTCAAAGAATTGGCTGAATCAGTCAGGACATATGGTTTAAATGCTTCATTTACACAAGCCCAACTAGAACGATTGGCCTACAGTGCCATGACCCCTGCTGATTGGATGGGTACAGTTAAAGCGTGCCTAACTATGGGCCAATACCTAGATTGGAAGTCTATATACACTGACTATGCACAACAACAAGCTCGTGTTAATGCCGACAATGGTCGAGCTTTCTGGAACACTGATATGCTCCTAGGATTAGGACAATGGGCAAATAATCAAACTGCATTTCCTTTAGAAGTTTATGGACAAATCAATAATATAGCTATAAAGGCCTGGAAGGCATTACCTAATAAAGGGAAGGTTTCTGGAAACCTTACTAAAGTCACCCAAGGCTCTACAGAACCTTTCTCAGACTTTGTGGCACGTATGATGGAAGCGGCAGGTAGAATATTTGGAGATCCTGATTCAGCAATGCCATTAATAGAACAATTAATCTTTGAACAATGTACCAAAGAGTGTCGTTCTGCCATTACGCCTTGGAAAAATAAAGGCCTACAGGCCTGGATGAAAGCCTGTAGAGAGATAGGCGGACCGTTATCTAATGCAGGACTGGCTGCTGCAGTATTGGCAGCCACCAAAAGAGGGGGGTCTAATAGAGTATGTTTTAAATGTGGAAAATTAGGTCATATTAAGAAAAATTGCCCAAAATATTTTAAAATTGAAGGACAAAAAACAGTCCCAGGACTTTGTCCCCAATGTAAAAAGGGTAACCATTGGGCAAATGAATGTCGATCTATAAAAGACATCAATGGCCAGCCCTTGGATAACAGCTATGGTGGCGCTCGTCCAAAAAACGGACAGCGGGGCCCAAGACCCCAGGGCCCACGAATATATGGGGCACTTCAGACACCTTCCCTGCGTTTCCCTCAGAACCAAGAAGAATCACTCCGGGTTCAACAGAATTGGACCTCTGCGCCACTGAGAGAATAGTACTGACACCACAAATGGGGGTCCAACCTATTAGTTCTGATTTCCATGGACCTCTTCCAAAAGACACAGTAGGTATTTTGTTGGGACAATCATCATCAGCCTTAAGGGGTTTGTTAGTAACACCAGGAGTTGTAGACTCAAATTATAAAGGGAACGTTAAAATACTATGTTCCTCCCCTCGAGGTATAACTGCCATTTCACCCGGTGATCGTATTGCCCAACTTCTCCTTTTACCCAGCTTACACAAAAAGTTTCCTGCTAATACTAAGCGCAGGAGTGACAAAGGTTTAGGATCTACAGGGTCCCGCTTTGCTTGTCTGTCGCTAGAATTAAAGGATCGTCCTATGATCACTCTTCAGGTTGAAGGACGGTCTTTTTTAGGCTTGTTAGATACTGGTGCTGATCATAACATTATATCTTCTTATGATTGGCCACCAAAGTGGCCCACACAGGCCTCCTCCCATAATCTTCGAGGTCTTGGCTATGAATCAGCACCCATGATAAGTACAAAAGAATTAACTTGGAAGGACAATGAGGGAAGACAAGGCCTTTTCACACCCTATATCATTAATCTTCCAGTGACCTTGTGGGGCCGAGATGTGTTAGCCGGTCTAGAGTTAAAACTTACAAATGAATATTCCCTTCAGTCACAAGAAATTATGCACTCTATGGGTTATATACCTGGCAAAGGAGTAGGCAAATATTTACAGGGTAATCCTGAACCTATATCGGTCAAGGTTAAAGCTAACCGCGAAGGATTGGGTTTTTCGTAGGGGCCACTGAGGATGGCATACCCATTACTTGGAAAACAGAAGACCCAGTATGGGTTCCTCAGTGGCCATTATCTTCTAAAAAATTAGAAGCTGCTGAAAATTTAGTGATAAAACAGTTAGAAGTAGGACATTTAGAAGAATCCCAATCACCCTGGAATACACCAATTTTTGTCATAAAAAAGAAATCAGGAAAATAAAGATTGCTACATGATTTAAGAGCAATCAATAATCAAATGCAGGTCATGGGTCCCATCCAAAGAGGTTTACCCCTACTTACCAGTCTGCCTACAGATTATTCTATGATTATTATAGATATTAAGGATTGCTTCTTTTCTATACCCCTTGCTTCTGTTGATTGTCAACGTTTTGCTTTTACACTACCATCCAAAAATCATGAAAAACCTGATGCTCAGTATCAGTGGCGAGTTTTGCCACAAGGTATGGCTAACAGCCCTACAATGTGTCAATTATATGTGGGAATGGCATTACAGCCAGTTCACACAGCCTTCCCTAAAATCAGGATATGTCATTACATGGATGATATTTTAATGGTAGCTTCTCATCAGGATGTGTTAATTATGGCCTATGATATGATGATTAAATGTTTACATCTGCAACATCTAGATGTAGCATCTGAAAAGGTACAAATAGGAAGTGTGGGTCATTTCCTTGGCATTATTATTGGGCCAAAATATATAAAGCCTCAAAAAATTGAAATTCGAAAAGACAATTTATGCACTATAAATGATTTTCAAAAATTCCTTGGGGATATCAATTGGATTCGTCCCTACTTAAAATTATCCAATCAAGATTTAAAACCTCTGTCTGACATTTTAATAGGAGATTCTCATATTTCCTCTCCTAGAATGCTAACTCCAAAAGCTAGAGAAGCTCTTATTAAAGTGGAAAATGCCATAAAAAATGCTCAGCTTATAAGAGTAACAGAAGACAAACCAATTTCTCTTTGTATTTTACAAACCTTGATACAGCCCACAGGAGTTTTATGGCAAGATGGCCCGTTGCTTTGGATACACCCACATTCCTCCCCTGGCAAAACTTTGGAACACCATCCATCTGCAGTAGCTAACTTAGCCTTACTAGGAGTGCGTGCATCGATAACCCATTTTGGTGCACCCCCGGCTAATATCATTACACCTTATACTAATGCCCAAATTCAGATTTTATGTGCTACTACAGATGACTGGGCCATTCTAAAATGCTGTTTTGATGGAGATTTTGATAATCATCTACCTAAAAATCCATTGTTAAATTTCATACAACAACATCCTGTAGTTTTTCCTAAAATTACTACAAACAAACCTCTTAGTGAAGATATTGATATTTATACTGATGGTTCAATAACCGGAGTTGGGAGTTACGTGGCCGGAGATGATCAACCAGTGCTACGCCAGTTCATACCTAACTCTCCTCAAGTAACAGAATGTTTAATTGTTTTAGAGGTGTTTCAAACATTCAAACAACCTTTTAATCTTATTTCTGATTCCTACTATGTTGTTAATGCTATAAAATACTTGAATGTACAGGGCCAATATGTATCCGTAGCCCTGTAGCAAAAGTCTTACAACAAATTCAACAAGAAATTGGAATAGAACTAATAAATTTTTCATACAGCATATACGAGCTCACACTATGCTACCTGGACCTATGGTTCATAAAAATAAGCTAGCAGATGAGGCTACGCACACAACTTTTATTTTTACTGTTGATTCACTTCAAAACGCTGCTGATTTTCATAAACTGTATCATGTTTCTGCTAATACTCTGCGGCGACAATTTCACATCCCACGGTCGGCCGCCAGAAGCATTGTGGTTAACTGTCCCGATTGTGTACAGTTCCATCATCCGCCCCATGTCGGAGTCAACCCTAGGGGACTTCGACCCCTGGATTTGTGGCAAATGGATGTTACCCACATTCCTTCATTTGGAAAACTTAAATATGTCCATGTATCAGTTGATACGTGCTCTGGTATTGTTTTTGCTTCTCCCCTTGCTGGAGAAAGAGTACATCATGTCATTGCGCACTGTCTCAATGCCTGGGCCGCATGGGGAAAACCCAATACCATAAAAACAGATAATGGCCCTGCCTATACATCTAAAGGTTTTGCACAGTTCTGTGACAAAATGGGCGTTCGACACGTTACTGGCCTTCCATACAACCCTCAAGGACAAGGCATTGTTGAACGTGCTCATCGCACATTAAAGGAACTTTTACTTAAACAAAAGGGAGGAATAGCCGTTGGCTACTCCCCTAAGGAACAATTATCTCTTGCCCTTTTTACTCTAAATTTTTTAAATTTAAACAGTCAAGGACGTTCAACTGCTGAGCGTCATGCCAGTATCTTCCCTGAAGACAATAAAATGGTAAAATGGAAGGATATCTTAACTGGCATCTGGAAAGGCCCGGATCCGGTACTGTCCAGATCCAGGGGAGCTGTTTGTGTTTTTCCGCAGGATCAAGAGGATCCAATTTGGGTGCCGGAGAGGCTGACACGGATAATAAAAACAGTTCCTGATCACCAGGATGAAGATGCACTCCCTGATTCAAGTGGTAACACTCCTACCGATGTTAATTCATTTGAGCCGAACTCTGGAGCTCTGGGCGGTTGCCAGGACATGGCCAGTGCTGATGCCGGTTCACAGTAATTCAACAACACTTCCGGCTTTCTTCTCTACAAGTTGTATTGGAGATGTTCCCTGTATTATACCTTCGTTAGAGGAAAAATCTTATTCTTCTACAAATTTTTCTTTAGCTGGCACTCTTTGCTTTCATATAAAGCCTGATAAGTCAAATTTACCATGTATACAGCTTACAAGGGGTGTTTTGGCCAATTGGCTGGATCCTCTTGGGGACAGTGAGGTTGGCTCTGCTATGATTATTGACGTATTAAGGAAAGTGAGTTCAGGACAGTCTTCAGGAGATGGTGATATGAGCATCAATGATACAGTTTCATCAAATATTACCACACTAATTATGCTTCATAATGGTACCATACCTGTTAGATCCGGTGTTTCTACCCAAAATTCCACAAATAAACGTGTACTTCCTTACTGCTCTCCATATCTAGAGTTTCCTCCTATATTTTCTCCTTGTCAGAGCAGCATACATGGAATTAAACAAATTACCAAAGGATTCGAATTTTCTCCGCCTTTAAATAGATATATGCTTAAAAATAATCATAGTTCTGGTAAAGAAAATACATGGCCTTGGTATCAGTGGGTATTATCCAATGAGGCAGGAGCGTTCACTAGTTTATCAGCTTTTGCTGGGCTACAAGGACAAAGTTTTGAATTAAAAAACATATCTGCAGCAAGATCTAAGGGTATTAAAAAGGTAAATCTTACACAAATTCATCCAAATGGGGTATTAGCCAATGTTTCATATGGCCCTCAAAGTGTATGCGTCAGACCACCATTTTTCTTTATCTTAACCAAAAATGATGCCACAGATCAGATTAATTGTAATCAAACTGAAATTATTTGTTACTTGGCTGAATGCTGGAACGGATCTTTCAGCCTTGCTCTTGTGGTGAAACTTCCCACATTCGTTCCCATACCTGTGAACGCCAATCCTGAAAATTTTCCGATTGCTAACCTGTTGAGAGATAAGAGAGATTTGGGCATCACAGCTGCTATTATCTCTGCTATAGTTATTTCTGCAACAGCTGCTACTACTGCTGCTGTTGCCATGGTTAATCAAGTTCAAGCAGCTGAAACTATCAACTCGGTAGTGACACAAACAGCCACTGCCTTGGCAACACAGGAGAAAATTAATGCCCATCTGGCTTCAGGCATTCTGTTAGTTAATCAGAGAGTTGATTCAGTACAAGAACAATTAGAAGAACTTTATAATATTGTACAAGTGTCATGTGTCTCCTGTCTTAAAGGATTGTGCATTACTCCTTTACGTGCTAACCATTCTCAGTTTATCAATCAGAGTCGTCAACTGTCGGAATACCTTAAAGGAAATTGGTCACAACAGGCGGAACAGATGACCAGAGATCTACTCTCTCAGATTGCCAACCTAAATGGAACTCGAGTGGATCCCATCACCCTTGGAGACTTCACCTCCTGGATTACTCATGCCTTCTCCTTCTTTAAAGAGTGGGTGGGGGTATTTTTACTTGGGGCTGTGCTTCTTGCTGGTAGTCTACTCTGCATTTGGCTGCTGTGTAAGCTCAAAAGGAGCCATGATAGACATAAGACTGTTGTTTACCAAGCACTGGTTGCCTTAGAAAAGGGAGAATCTCCCCAATGTTGGCTAGCTGCCATACAAGAAATATAATTGCAGCCAGGGAGTCAAGTGGGTACTTGACTAGGAGGATACATGGCACATGGTCTTCCTGGAAATATACCTGATTGCATGGAGGTTTGATGACACAAAATGCCTCCCCCTGAAAAAAGGTCATCGAGGCGGGTGTAGAGGTATTGCCTATGGTGCAACGACAGGGCAAACATCCTATTACAATGTCTCCTTTCGTTCCGTATGGAATCATAAGGGATCAGGTCACTGTTTCCCCCTCTGCTGGGGCAATCCCTTGATCGAGGCTGATTCCAACAAGAGGTCCGTCTCTTGATCGGGAATGTACCCTTCTCTTGTCTATTATTACAAATAAGGGAGAGATGTAGGACACCAATCCAGCACAATGCTAAGATGGCGCCGGCTTCCGGACGGCTTAGTAGTAAACAACAGCTTTGTGCATGCGCTACAGTTGAGAACAGCTTGGCTCTTGGTAACACACCCATAACAAACCCGCAAATGCGGATATGCAAATGAGGTGTTGCAGAGGTAGCCTATCATTAGGAACCACGATTCCTGCAGTGTATATAAGCAGCTTGCTTCTGGGGCTTGGGGTCCTCCCGCATCATGATGAAGTGCTCCTCACAATAAAGGTGTTGAGAAGAATCCGGTTGTGGCGTCTTACTTGCTGGTCAAGGCGGGCGCGACAAACCCAGAATGCAGTCACCCATGTTCCCTGGGCCAGGGTCACTGGCTGAATAAAGCAGGGGGAAGCAAGGCCAGCCCCGGCTTCCATCTTGCTCCTGACTGTGTAGGATGTGACCAGCAATGCATGCTCCTGCTGCCATGCTTCTGCACCATGGCAGACTGTATTCCCTCAGCCCTGGAGCTGAAGGAAAGCCTTCCCTCCTTCTCTCATCCTCCTTCCTTCCTCTCTCCTTCCTTCTTCCCATCCTCCATTCTGCTCTTCCAACCTTCCTACCTTCCCCTCCTTCCTTAAGTGTCTTTTCTCAAGTGTTTGGTTAGAACAAGAAAATTAACTCATTTGCAGATGCTCAGGGATCTCTGCAGTGAGAAGCAGAAAGAGTTGGTGTCCTGGTTATGGTTTCCATGGCTGAGACAACACACCATGACCAAAAGCAAGCTGGGGAGGAGAGGGTTTATTCAGCTCACACTTCCACATCACAGTCCATCACTGAAGGAAGTCAGGACAGGACCTCAAGCAGAGCAGGAAGCTGGAGACAGGAGCTGATGCAGAGGCCATGGAGGGGTGCTGCTCACTGGCTTGCTCCCCATGGCTTGCTCAGCCTGCTTTCTTATAGAACCCAGGACACCAGCCCAGGGATGGCTCCACCCACAGTGGGCTGGGCCCTCCCCTATCAATCACTAATTAGGAAAATATCCCACAGCTGGATCTGATGGAGGCAGTATCTCAATTGAGGTTCCCTCCTTTCAGATGACTCCAGCTTGTGTCAAGTTGACATCAAACCAGCCGGGACAGTTGGCCAGTGTGGACGTGACTGGGCCAGCAGAGCCTGCTGACATGAGCGTCCTGTCCTCCCACAGAGACTGGGACTGGAGGCTTCCCTCCCTTGTGCCTACTTGACAACGGATGGATCCTGGCCCTTTGAGAGGTGTTTCTGTGTTGAAGACATGTGCATCTACACCAGAGAGCCTCCCTGAGTCCACCCCATATGAGGCAGATGGGACGCCGCTGTTGGGTGTTGGTCAGGACAAAGTGTAAACTATCCTGGGCTACCAGCTTCCCAAGTCTGCTCTTTTAGGACAGGGTCATCCAAGGTCACAGGCTTTTGCTGCCATGGTCTCATTAGAGATGATTCTGCCCTAGACTGGTCCCTAACTTCTCTCTAAACTTCTCCCCTCAGAGCTGTAACACTTCCATTTGGGAACACCTTCCCCAGTTCAGAGCCATGTGGTTCCCTGGCTCCCAGCTGCCAGGATACCTTTCCTCTCAGCGCTGAAACCCTAACACTGTGCGGTACATAACAGTACGGGTTCCTCAGGATTGTGTTTGTAGAGACATCTCCTAAGAGCGGTCCTACTGTTGGGATGCGTGTTTCCAGGGCGTCCTTTAGTGTAATTCCTAGTGGGGAATTGTCAAGAGAAACCCTTCACTGCTGAATGCAGAATCTGCCCTCCCTTTGCCCTCCCCAGCCCGTTTCCTGATAAATGTGTATTTCTGACTTCTCCCTCCTTGCCTGCCTCTCCCAGGTCATCTTAGCTTTTCACCTGACAGTTACATCAGGTCAAAGGACCACCTCCCCATCAGCAGGGAAGTTGGGGTCCGCTCTTCCCAGGAACACCTACTTTTACACATTGTGACCTGGGACTCCTAACACCAGAAGCATGCAGTCCCTCAGTGTGCAGTCACACGCTCTCTGGAGAGACATTAACTATCGCAAGCACTCAGTGCTTGAGAGAGAACTGGGCTTTTAATCAAATGATAAATCCGGTGCCTGTTGGCATTAACACGAGTTTTCTGTGGGACACTAGGGGGAGCTCTGACCCCAGCCTGGGTGGAATTCTCTCACCTGCCAGAGGCATAGTGTCTCCTCCCTGGCCCCATAGAAACAGCATTTCTATCAAATGACTGTATTTCAACTCTTCCCCTAAACGCCTGTGAGCAAAGAGTGAACTCTGACATTGCTCATAACATGATATTCCCCCATGGTTCTACATGGTTGTTTGTCGGTGCTGGGAATTGAACTCAGGTCCTCTGCAAGAGCAGCAAGTGCTTTTAACCACTGAGTCACATCTCCAGCTCAGACTCTCTTTCAATTAGTGAGGTTGTAGGCTGGCTGAGATTCCTCAGACAGAAGGAATCTGATGAGAGCAATGGGGACTGTTCCCCTGGGAGAGAGTGGGAAACACAAGAGCCTGGGCTGAGCCCCACCCCTGAGGTGAGCCCCTCCCCTGGGGTGAGCCCCTCCCCTGTGCTGAGCCACTCTCCTGGGGAACCCCGAGACTCCTCCCAGGAACTAAGGGATACTGGGCACATGGAATCCCTCAGAGCTGATGGTCATCGTAACACCTCTAGACATAAGACTGAAGTATGGAAAAAGAGTCCCAGAGAAGGAAGCTTCCTGGAAGGAAAAAATGTAGGACCTGTCACTCATGTTGTAGAAGGAGATGCTGCCTTCACTGTAGTCCACAAACACACCCACATGATAGGGAGGTTTTCCAAGGGACAGTGAAGTCCTCCCAGTGTCAGTCAAGGCCAAATATTGAGAAATATTGCACCCTACAGTCCAAAACCCTTCATGTGGACACTGTTTGTACCATTTGTTCCTCTCCACACCTTCCCTACAGACCCCCAGAGTCCACTTGCTCCAGAAAGCATTCTTTATCTTCACCTCCCAGTAACATCTTCCAGAGGAGATGCCTTCAGAGCCTAACACACTGCAGAGGCCACCAAAGCTCATCTGAGTATCCTTCCAAGTCACACTCTTCCTGTCCTGAGAGATGGCAAGGATGGGGTGGGCAGAGTCTGGATCCAGAGTGACAGGCCCTGCAGGAAGAGATATCAATCATGGGGGACCTCCCCAGACCCCGATGCCCACAGCTTCCCCAACCTCCTCCTCAAAGCCTCTTCTCTTCTGGGACAGGGACAAGTGCCTCACACAAGAGCCTTGTGACTCAAGCCCATGGCTTGCAAGCAGGGGAAAGGCCTGGAAGGCTCGTGGGGGTTACAAGGTCAGAGGGCCCTTGAGAACCACACCCAGCTTAGAGCCTGTCTCCTCTGCCCTCCACACCACCACCACTGAAGCTGTCACCATCTGCATCACCACAGAGAACCAAAGGAGAGAACAGAGCCATGGGAAGAGCAGGAGGAGCGTCCCTAAAGCATACAGTCACTCACAGGCCTGGAACCGCTCCATGCGCCAATCTACAAGAGAAGCACAGTTTCTATGAGTGGTTTAGAGGTTACAGCATCTGCTCCAGCTGTTCTGAACACAGACCTGGGAAGTGCAGACAGTGTACCTGTCCTACGTGCACCCATACAAACACATGCTCACACAGACACATACACATGTACACAAATACACTCATATTACACACACACATATATACATGCAGATAGTCTCTTAGGAAGGGAAAGGGAGGGCTTTGTGACTCCTCTCTCCTAACAACCAAGAATTCCCTGTTAGTACTCGAGGAGCAGAGGGGCCTCCTGAGCCCACCCCTAACACCATGGCAGAAATCTATGAGCCCAGTTTTCTGCATGTCTCCTTTGGGTGCTCATAGCTTCTGGCAGTTCCAAGGGCAACAGCGATGTGGTGCTGGCTAGTTCCTGTGTCAGCTTGACACAAGGTGGGGGCATCTGGGAGGAAGGAATCTGAGCAGAGAAAATGCCTCCACAGGATTGGCCTGTGGCCAAGGCTGTGGGACATTTTTTTGATGGGTGATTGATTTGGGAGAGCCCAGCCCATTGTGGGCGGTGTCATCCCTTAGAAGCTGGTCATGGGGTAGATGAGAAAACAGTCTGAACCAGCCAGCAGGAGCAAGGCAGTCAGCAGCATCCTCCCTGGCCTCTGCCTCAGCTCCTAGCTCCAGATTCCTGCCCTGTTTGGGTTCCTGCTTTGACTTCCCTGTGATCATGGAAGTGGAAGTCACACAAACCCTGCCCTCCCCAAGTTGCTTTTGGTCATGGTGTTTCATCCCAGCAACAGAACTCTAAGACACATGTTCTGCCCAGAGGATGGGACTCCACAATGGCCATGTACCTGCATACAGCTGGGCCTTCTTCTGCAGCAGGGAGTTATGGGAAATTCCTTGGGCCACAGATGAGAAAGATGGCGTTGTAGGCTACATTTCCTGCTTTGCTAATGCTGTGTGGGTTTTTACTGGTCAGCAGGCTGCCTCTGCTTCAAAACCCAAATCTTAAAAATATTATATTCTATAATAATTCAGCTTTGCTGTTAGCAACCAAGCCTCGCAATGTGGGAAACACATTAGAGAATAAAGTAAAGCTATTCACAATCCTCAGACACCATTAGGAGATCAGTGTTCATTGGTCAGGTGTATTGGGAGGTGTGCTGAAGGGAGAGTGTGTATAAACACGGACAGGAAGTGAGTTCCTGGTGAAACGCCCAGTGTCCCCAGGTGAAATATCTCTAAGGAGGAGCCCACTATGCCAGGAGCTCCCGCTCTCCCCATCCCGTTCCCATGGAGGTCAGCAGCCCTGGCCACTCCCCATCTCTCTGATCAACACCTTCAGGAGCTGAAGGAGCAGACTCCATGGAGGAGGACTGAGGAGAAGGCAGAGCTCATGTTCCTGGATCTGTGGCAGTGTTCACTTATAAACCTCTTGTGCTAGTTTGTTTGTTTGTTTTCTTTTTTGTCTATTTGACACAAGCTGGAGTCCTCTGAGAAGAGGGAACCTCAACTGAGAAAATCCCTCCATGAGGTCAGGCTGCACACAAGGCACAGTCTTGATTGATGGTTGATGGAGAAGGCCCCGCCCACTGTGGGCGGAGCCTCCTCTGAGCAGGTGGTCCTGGGATGTGTCCACAGCAGGCTGAACTAGCCAAGAGGGGCAGCCAGTAAGAGCCCTCTGCCATGGTCTCTGCTCCAGCTCCTGCCCCAGGCTCCTGCCCTGAGTTCCTGCCCTGGCTTCCTCAGTGGGGGACTGAGATGTGAAAGTGGGTGAGACCAATTAACCCTTTCCTCCCCAGATGTCTTTATGCATGGAGTTTTATCACAGTGACAGAAACCTGACTAAGACACCTATTTAACAAAACTTCAAGATCTGCTGTTTGGTTTCCAGGTGTGGACAATAATCTTGAGCTGCTGGAGCCCAAAAATTCATCAATGCCGTTAGCAGGGATGGTTGGAATGAGACCCAGGGCACAGAACTCATCCAGGGGTCACCATCACATCCCTGTCTTCTAGCCTGGATGGACACACACACAGGGATCCAGGAGATTCCATACAGCAGGCTTCCCCCTCCTAGGAACTTAAACTTCTGTCTCCAAAAGGGGTTCCCACTCTGCCTAGAATCAAGGAGAGGCCACTTTGGCCACATTTGCTACCAGGGACCATGGGCAGTCACTCATCAGCCATGTAGCCTACTTTCCTCCGGTCTGAAACGTGACACAGAGGATTTGAGCTACTGGGCTATGGAGGGCCCAGGGGCTCACCAGGAAAGGCATGCCTCGCCAAGGTCCTGCTGCAGTGTGCCGGAGAACAGAGAGAGAAGAGGGCTGTGCACTTGGGAGAAAAACAGGAAAAATGTTTTTCTTTCCTTGTAGTCTACACTACAGACCCTGAGCCCCAGCCTCCACCATCCTCTCTGGGTTTCCCGGGACACCGACTCTGATCCCAGAACAGGAGACCTTCCTCGGGACCCTGACCCTGTCCTTCACCCTGTCCTGACTTACCCGTCATCTTCAGTGCCTTCTCCCTTGTCTTCAGCTCCTTCTCTAATGTCTTCAGCTGCTCCTCCTTTGTCTTCAGCTCCACCTCCTTTTTCTTCTGCTCCTTCTCCTTCTCACGCTGCAGATTTTCCTTTTCCTGCTCTCTGTGCAACCTTGCAGAAAATTCTCTAACGAAAAAACAGCCTGTCCCCAATACTACAAGTCCCATCACGGACAGCATCACGAAAAAAGCTGACATCCAAGGAGAGACCTGAGGGAAGAAGGGCGCTGTGGCCCAGGCAGACATCCCGTCAGGGAACGCCTGAGGACCTGCAGCCCAGCATTCCAGGGAGGTCACCCTCTTCCCTGAGCTCCTTAGGAGTGAGGAACTGCACTGACCTGGGATGAACACGGCCTTGGCCTTCTCCTCCCCCAAGATGGGGTTGAAGATGGAGCAGGTCACCTTCCCCAAAGAGCTGTCCCTCACCACCAGGTTGGACTCCATGCTGAACAGCCCTGCATCATCTTCAGTGTGGGTCTCGGAGGACACAGGGAGCATCTGCCCTCTGGCGTCTCTCCACTGCACCTGGGGCTTCGGGTACCACCCTGAAGTCCTGCACACCACATTCACACCATAGTCTTCTGGACCTTTGATGTACACGTCAGGGACAGAGCCCATCTCTGTAGGTGGACAGAAGTGAAGACCCTAGAAGCCATTTGGGCTCGGGGACCCCACCAGCACCTGTGTCACAGAACTCAAGGGGAACCTTTCACAGGGCATCATGGGAATTGAATAGGGTTGGGACCAGGTTGAACCTCTACTGCCAGAAGAAAGGTGACCCTGGCCCACTGTGGAGACCCAGAGCACTGGCCAATCCTTCCTCATCCACGGGAGAGGGAACAGAAGGAAGTCCAGCCCAGCAGCCCTGGGGGGACACCATTGCTCTCCACCTCCCCATTATCCACACGCACCTGTGACCCCAGAACATCAGGCCGATGCCAGCTCTCCTCCTTAGAGAAGACAACACCCTGAGCTTCCTTCCTTGTTCTACTTGGCCGTTTGTCCTGAGCACTGATCATCATTTGTAACTGACTACTGGCTGATATGTCTGTGTTTCTGCTACACTTCTAAAACCTGAATTCCAACAGCTGCTGTTCTTCCCTAACACTGACTGCAGCCCTGGCTCCCAGAACGAGGCCCAGCACACTTTAGCCCTTTATGTAGAACTAGGATTGAATTACCCTACATAAAAAATTGAATGAGCCACCTATTCCTCATCTAAACATGGAACAAAAAGTAAACAGAGATAAACATGAGGGAGCAGAGACAGGTATGGGGGAGCACACCTGTGAGCCCAGCTCTTAGGAGGAAGACAGAGGACCAGAAGTCAAGGGTCATCCTCCAGACACACAAGGTCAAGGACAGTCTGGTCTACATGAGACCTTGCCCCAAAAAATAAAGTCAGGAGCTGAGAGACATGACCCCTTAGTTTCTTCCCCAAGACAGGTCACCCAATAATTAACCCACCTGCCACCTTCAGCTCCAAGATGGCCTCTCCAGAAAAGGATCCCTGTTTGAAGAAGCAGACATAAATCCCACTGTCTGACACCCGGACCTTGTGGATGCGCACAGCGGCCTTGCCTTGGCTGAGCTGGTCCTTCACCAGCGAGGTCCGCCCTGAGTACTCAGCCATCTGCTCTTCTTTCTGCTCTTCTCGGTTCCGATAGACGAATATTGATTCTGAGAATCTCCTGCGGAACCACCTCAGCTCCATGTCCTCCACACTCATGGCTGGAGACAGGGAGCAGGGCAGGGTGGCTTCCCCACCCGGAGCGGCCACAATGGGGTCTCGGGGACCAAGCACCTGGAACTCCTCTGTGGGCACAGACAGAGCAGTGAGAGGATGGAGAGACACAGGTCAGAGCAGAGGACACACTGTGAGGGGAGCAGGAGCCACGGAACAGACGAGGCCGCTCTAGGCATTGTGGACTGGCTGTCCATGACTAATGTGCAGGAGATCCCAGACCATAACACCGCAGTCTGTGAATGACGGTACAAAATCTTTGTCCTGCCTGTGCCCCGGCCCCATGCCCTCCCGTGAAGAAATCACTCACTCATTCTCAACTTCCCATGAACCTGGACATCACGGAGCCCTTCAGGTAAAGGGTTCTCACACAAGATCCTGCATTTGTAAAGATCCCTGCAGATGCTCACACATTGGTCATGAGACCGCACCTTGAGACACAAGCTCTACCTGGCCTGTCTCAGACAACACCCAAAGTATCCTGACCCCAATCCTAAATACATTACTTCAGCCCACATCTTCCTCCACAGAACTATGTGAACTTTAAAACAGGGGCTAGATCCTGGGGCCAGAGAGAAAGGCTGAGCAGTAAAGAGCTCTGGCTGCTCTATCAGAGGACCTGGGTTCAATTCCCAGAACCCACAGGGTAGTTCACAACTGTCTCTATCTCTCTGGAATCTGTGAGAACCAGGAATGCATAAAAATCACAGACACAGGTACTGGAGAAACACCCAAACCAGAAGTAAACACAGAGCCAAACACTGCTTCTGTGAAAAAGCCACCAGCATTCACAGAAGCCCTGGTCACTTCCTGACACCAGGAAAGTTTGATCTCTCACCGTGAGAGCCCTTGGCCCCTAGACCAGGAGGACTGAGTTACAGGCACTGTGGGTCCTGGAGCTGCTTCTCACTCTGTGCTGCTCCATTTCACCCTTGGCCACCACAGCCACTCCTGGACCAGGACTTCTGTCTGATGTTTCCCAAGAGCTGGTATTTTCCGTAACATGCACTGTATTACTGGCACCCAGAACGAAACCCAGAACACTTAAGGGCCCCTTGTGTAGAACTAGAATTAAATTAAACTCCGTATGAGTGAAAAACCTATTCCTCAACTAAGAACGGAACCTACAAGTAAATAGATAAAAAATGCGGGCCCAGTGCCACAAATGGTGGAGCACTGTGACCCTTGGCATGGAGACAAAGCCCAGCCCAGGGTCCCCCCTTCACAGCAGGGATGACCTGGCTAACAGGGCTGCTCCCTGCTCTGGACCTCCCAACCTCAGCTCCTGCTTCTCTCTCCTGGGCTCCCTTACTTCAGCGAACACAGCCCTCTGCAGCTCCTCTCACCCAGGCACACTGCCAGCTCCAAGCCTGGGTCCCCACTGTGCTCCCCAGGTGAGGTCTGGTCTGCAGCTCACGCTGACATGGGGCTCACAATAGTCCAGCCTCAGCCCCTCCTGTGCTGATGCAGACATGCTCTCCTGGATGTTTCAATACTATTCACTGTAAAGGGAACACTACGAAATTCCCAGGGTTAAATGAGTCTCATGAACATCTGACCTGCACAGCACATGGCAGATCAAACTCTCTGTGGCAGACATGGGAAGAGAGACTCAGCCACACTCACTTGTGGACACCCAGGTAAGGAGCTGGGCGAGGACCAACAGGAAGCAGAAATGGCGGAGCAGAGAGCACTTGTAGCAATCCTCCATGGCCTCAGAGCTGCATGAAGAGCTGAGGCAGACCAAGGCACTGGGCAGCAAGTAGGAGGCAGGTTCGTCCCAGAGCTGGGGCCCCTCATCAGGGAGAGCAGGGCTCACGGCTGGAGTCAGTCCTGCAGGAGCAAACACATCCATGCTAACAGGTGAAGCCACCACAGCACAACCTGACAAACAGCCACCCAGGCTCCTCCCAGCCCTGGTAAGAGCAAAGTTTTAAATTTTAATTACTGTGCCTAAAAGATCCATAGAACAAAGACATGACTTCCTGGAGTGCTGGTTGGGGCTGTTCAAGTGAGAAACAGAAAGACAGAATCCTGTAATCTCATTGCCTGGGGGCAGATAACCTCCTGGAGTGTTGGGTGGAGAATGCCAAGATCCCATTTAGTTGACCCTACTGCACAGGATGTGCTTGGTCACTTGTAGGCAGGAGACACCCAGACAGGAAGTCCGTCAGGATAGATGCTTGCTGCTGATTGGACCTGGTGGGAACTACGTGGCCTCTTGGGTTCTGACTTTTTATGCTCCTGTGCCACGTGACTCGGAGCCATTCTGTGGGAGCTCTGGAGATCACAGGTTGACTCCGTGTATATCTCAGAATGGATCTAGTTAGAGTCCATCTTCCTGGCCAGCGTTTAATGACTTTCACTGAAGTTCACTTGCTTCAAATATGTGATCACTTAATTTTGTGATCTTCTTTTCGACCAGATTTGGGATGTAGCCATGAAGAAGACTGGGGAGTTGGGCCATCTGAGGCTCTGGGAGGAAGCCATTCCCTCCCTTCCAGCCCCATCCCAGGCCACAGCCCAGCCAAGCTGCACCAGAAAGCAGGCCCTGCCTCTCTCAGCACCTTCAGGAGCCCAGTGCAGACACCATCACCCCACCTCTCCAGCATCCACACACTGCCTGTGACCCCGACACAGAGCCCGTGCCCGCCCCTCCCCCAGGAGGAACATGGCTGCCTGCTCTACCACTCCATAACTGTCACCAGGCATCATCCTGGGGCTCCAGAGACAGACATGCCTCAAGAAGGCTGTGGGGCCATCACAAGTGCCTTGTCCTGGCTTTCAGTTCTGGGGTTTGTCTACACTTCTGCCCCAGCCCAGTCCCTGCCGTGGTTCCAGGCCACATCTCAGCAAGTGCCAGGATGTCCCACAGTCAGGCTAATCCTCACAGTCTCTGTCTGTGATAAAGACCCTACTGGGTGGAACAGGGTTGAACAGAACACAAGTATACTCTTGTCTGCCCCAGCCTCCTGCCCTGTGGAAGCACCAGGCAGCCTGAAGGCCTGGGAGGACAAATCGGGTGACCTCTGAGCCGTCTCCAGGCCCAGCCACCAGGGAAGTGACCTGCAGGGCCTCACTGAACATAACCCCGTCTCTGGGTCAGCTTCGGTGCCCAGGTATCTTCAAAGCCAGCTCACCTGCTTCTCTTTGCTCCCAGCTGGGAAAGGCTGTGACTTCATGGGGGAGAGTCCAGAGCCAAAGGAGACCCAGCCGACCCCAAATCTTCCTCTCAGGGCTCAGCCCTGCTCCAAGGTGCTCTGCAGCTCTAAGCTCGGCTCAACCTGATGCTGTGTTCCGTTTCTACTTGTTTAGCAGGTTCGTGATTTCTGGGACAGCAGACAAGAAGCAGAGCCTGGCAGGAGCTGTCATGGCCGCTACAGAGACTCTGACCCTGCCGGTGTCAGCAGGGCCCTCCCAGCCAAAGGAGCAATCCGAGTTCCAGTCATCTAAAGCGAAAGCTACAGTAATATGAACAGATATGTGCCCCACCCTCTGGACTTTACCAGGAAGGGGTGAACATCCACTCCCCACCCCATCCACCCCTGCCAGCCTACCCTGCCCAATGGGGAGACTTCCCAAGGCCCTACACAGGCTATGGAAATGCTGTGAGATGACAGAAAAAACAAAACAAAACTTTATCAACTCCCTGTTATCATCAGGAGCAGGGCTGTGAGCATCAGAGTTATGTAAGCTCCTGTCCCAACTGCACACAGAGATAAGGTGGTGAGCCCTGGTCTACGCCAGTCACTGCTAAGATGGGGGAAGGCAGGGAGGGCTTCCAGAAGCGTGTCATATCTGTCCCCCACCCCCACCTCATCCCTTGCCCAGCCCAACCCCAGCTCCAGGAGCAAGAGACTCAGCAGGAGCCTGCAAGGGACCTTGGACTCCAGGAGATCTCATATTGCAGGGCCATAAACCTTATCCTCTCCTGAAACCAGCCTATGCCTCCATGGGTGTTGGGGGGTTGGGACAAAGATTGTTTCAGACAGGCCGGAGTGTCAGGGTCACAGCCATCATCAATGACAGTAAGCACTGGTAAAGAAGCCACAGACAGCAGGACAGTGGTGGAGCACACAGAAGCTGTGGGTCCAAGGCACTTAGAACCCCAGCCTTGGCATGATGGGCTGGCAGGATCCCTGGTCCTTCCCTGTGTTGGCCGGCAGCACTTCCGAAGTGGTTCCTGAAGGGGAAAAGACAGGCAAACATGGGAGAAAGGAACAAGTCAATACCAAGCTGATCAAGTTCATTTATTCAAAGTTTGCCATACAATTATATACCCTACTTAGGGAGGAGGAGTAAGGGACGAAAAGAGGGAATTCAATAGGCTACCTGCGGTTACCAAGGGATACTTCTCTCTACCATGGGCTCTACATTCTGTGATTGTTCTTTTGAGCAAGCAGGGGGATGGTTAGTTTAGAGCTTGGCAACTCAGGCAGAAAGAGGAACAGAACAGATTATTCAATTCAATAAGAGAAAGCCCAGGCCTACTGCAAGGCAAACCACAACGTTCCTTGTTTGAGGAACTTCAGAAATGCTGGCAGTACTCACAGTGATTTGCAGGTCGTCCTGCTACATTTTCTTCCTTTTTCTTTTAAAGTGAGGACAAGAGCTTTATTGTAGAATGTGCCTGTCTTAGGGGCAAGAGAGGGGATCAAACCCGTCTTGGGTCTCTGGCATCTTATGCTAGGGCCCTGTCTTAGGTGATCTCCTTCTATACTGCATCCCCGTCTCTGGCTACCATTCTGATGATTTAAGCTGTGTTTCATAGAGAGTCATCCTCGGCCAGCCGTGCATAATGCACTTGAATAGGTTTGGCCTGCAGGGCATCGATCTGGGTCTTTATGAATCGTATAAGTCGTGTTAGTAAGCAGGGAACTACAGCAAGCAGAAGAAGTAGACCTAATAGAGGTCCAAGCAAATTACGCAGGACAGTAGAAAGAAAGGGAGAGGCGGGAAACTATTTATCAAGCCAATAGTTGTCTGCATTCAGTTGCCTCTTCCGTTTCTCCAAACCCTCTCTAATTCTAGCCAACGAGTCTTTGATCACGCCAGAATGATCAGCATAGAAGCAGCATTCTTCTTTAAGAGCTGCACGTAATCCTCCCTGCTGACGAAGCAAAAGGTCTAACCCTCTGCGATTTTGTAGCACTACAAAGAAGCCACAGACAGCAGGACAGTGGTGGAGCACACAGAATCTGCGGGTGGAGCGCACTTAGAACCCCATCCCTGGCATGAGGAGCTGGCAGGATCCGTGGCCCCTCCCATTTGCATTCTCTGTGCTGCCACCACAGGCCACAGCAAAGCTCCACCCCCTTCAACGCGGGCTGTGATTGGCAGAATTGCTTATCTAAGACCCGCCTCCTCAAGGGCCAATCCCAGCATCCCTTTCTTAACCAATGGCCTTTACCCTTGACTACCAATTGACTCTCCCTTGTGTGAACCACATAAATGTCAGGACCCTAGCAATAAAGAGAGAGAATGCTCATCTGAGGGCCTCTCCCAAGAGTCTGGTCTCACTCTCGCTGGCTCCGGACTCTGATCTAAGACTGGCAAGGATTCACGATAAGATCCATGTCACACCACGCTTCCCCCTCGGCCTCCCACCTGGGAGCTGTTAGCTGCGGACAGGCTGTGGGGATCTCGGGACAAGGGAAGCCGTGGGCAGGTGTAGGCATGAGTTTCTTTTCCACACTGGGCCACCAGACGGGCGTCAGTGCGGGGAGCACTTCACTGATATGGGGAGGAGGGAGACTGGGCACATTAGAACTTCTACTTGAGAGCGTTACCTGCACCTCTATGTTTGTATATTTCTCTGTATACTCTTCTTGTTTAATTCTCTGTATCTGTGAGCTGTGAGTTCTAAACACTGCACTGGTGAGGAGCACTTCAGAGGGCTTGGAAGACCTCTCAGACCAGTATGTCTCACAGCAGGGCCAGCGTCTGCAGGACCCAGGAACAGGCTCCCCAAGGGCCTACGGCACCCTAGGCCATGTGCTGGACCATGGGGTATATCTGGACCATGGGTCCACTCTCTGGAGTGCTCTTCAGAGGATCCAGGTTCAGTCCCCAACACTCTCATATGGAGGCCCTAAACTCCTGTAACTCTCGGTCCAGAGGCTCCTCTGCTCCCTCCTGGCCTCGGCTGAGACTACACGCGCACACTCACAAAGATACGCAATACACAGAAGTAAAATAAAAGTAAATCCTAATAGATATGTGTTATTATGTATATGTAAATACTTTATTATACACACACACACACACACACACACACACACACCCCAAGGGAAAAGCCACTCAGGAAGTCTCAACCACGTTTCCTCAGCCTCGGCGCCCCCTGGTGTCCAGAACGTGACAATCCGTGGCCAGTTCCCAGCTGGGCGTGTGCCCACTGATGTCCCTGTCACAAAGGGTGTGACCAGGGCACAGGTCCACGGAGAAGTCCGTTGGCATCTGCTATGTCTGTCTCTCCCACCATGGTTAGCAGAGTTGGAGGCAGGACACTGGCGACCAGAGATCCTTTCTGGCAGACAGAATCTCTCACGCCTGAAGCTGGGCTCCCGGACCCCAGAGTGCAGCTGACCAGGCCGTGGAGACTGGGACCTGGGAGCACCGAGGCTCTGCAGCCTCATCGTCAGCACCAGCCAGACCAGAGATTCAAGCCGACCAGACTCAAGGAGAGGGACTGTGAGAGGGGACAGCCAGTCAGGTCCCAGCGGCAGGACCCCCACCCACAGCCTGACCCACCCACACCACACACCATGGCCTCTCAGCTCTCTGGGTCTGCAACTTCACCCACAGCAGTCCGGGCAGGCCCCACCAATCACCTGAGCACATCACACCACAGCTCTACTACCTCCCACCCCCACCCCTACCATCTGACCCCCTGTCTCCTGCCCCAAGCCCACTCAGACCCCTGAGCAGTGGCTTCCTCCAGAGGCAGAGAGCTCTCTGCTCCACAGGCCCCAGACCCAGCAAGTGCTTGGAAAGTTTCAACAGAGCGGTGGGAAGATCGCGGTCTGCAGAGAGGCAGCCCTTTGGGCTCCTGGGGGATGAACCTGAAGACTTTACTGCAGGCCAGCTCGTGTTTTGTTTATTTCACTCGTCCTGTCAATCAGGATGGTGAACTCATGTATGAACTCACATATGTGATTTTTAGAGGCACAAATGTGTCGTGTGCACCTTCCTCGACGAGACACCAACCTGAACATTTCATCTCCATAAATCATATTAATATCTTCAACTTTTGCCTATTTATGGTTTGTTTCTAAATGTAAAACAGAGGATTTCAAAATCAATCCATGACCTGTGTGTCCAATAAAGACTGCTGAAGTCTATTCTTAGTCTGTGACAAACCTTCCTGGGAGAATGATAACTCTGAAACTTCCCAGCCAAGGGCCTCCTAGGACAGTAACTGGCACTCACCAGGTACCCCAGGGACCAGCACATCCTCTCCCCCAATCCTGCATCCAACACATAACCAACATCCCTAACCAGGCTGCCCCACCTCCTCTGCCATGGCCAGATATGCATGTCAGTCAAATGGCTGCTCAGTTCACTGACCTGGGGAGGGCACACTCATTCCCACCTGGATCCCAGCCATGAGCAATAGGGCATTTCCCTTGAACACCCCTCCTGCTCACCACCCTCCTCCTCCTGGTCCCCCTCCACTCCTCCTAGGACAGACTCTCCAGAAGACATCCATATCATCTGAGATGAACATGGCTGGATTTTAGCTAATGCGATGGAAGGAGATTCTCTGCGGTAACTACTGGCAGTGGAGTGGGAGCTGAGCTTGGTCCCAGCGTTCCCATGGGACAAGCAGTACATGATGGTCAGTCTTCATTGTCAACCCCGAATGCAGTCACCCATGTTCCCTGGGCCAGGCTCACTAGCTGAATAAAGCAGGGGGAAGCAAGCCCAGCCCCCGGTTCCATCTTGCTCCTGACTGTGTAGGATGTGACCAGCAACGCATGCTCCTGCTGCCATGCTTCTGCACCATGGCGGACTGTATTCCCTCAGACCTGGAGCTGAAGGAAAGCCTTACCTTCCTCTCCCATCCTCTCTCTTTCCTTCCACCCTTCCTTCCCCTCCTTCCTTAAGTGGCTTTACTCAGGTGTTTGGTTAGGGCAAGAAAATTAACTCATTTGCAGAGGCTCAGGGATCTCTGCAGTGAGAAGCAGAAAGAGTTGGTGTCCTGGTTATGGTTTCCATTGCTGAGACAACACACCATGACCAAAAGCAAGCTGGGGAGGAGAGGGTTTATTCAGCTCACACTTCCACATCACAGTCCATCACTGAAGGAAGTCAGGACAGGAACTCAAGCAGGGCAGGAACCTGGAGGCAGGAGCTGATGCAGAGGCCATGGAGGGGTGCTGTTCACTGGCTTGCTCCCCATGGCTTGCTCAGCCTGCTTTCTTGTAGAACTCAGGACCAATAGCCCAGGAATGGCCCCACCCACAGTGGGCCGGCGTTTCCCCATCAATCATTAGTTAAGAAAATGCCCCACAGCTGGATTATTGGAAGTAATTTCTCAGTTGAGGTTCCCTCCTTTCAGATGACTCCAACTTGTGTCAAGTTGACATCAAACCAGCCAGTAGAGTTGGCAGTGTGAACGTGACTGGGCCAGCAGAGCCTGCTGACATGAGTGTCCTGTCCTCCCACAGAGACTAGGGCTGGATCATTCCTTTCCTGATTCCTGCTTGTCAAAGAATGGATCCTAGGCATTTGAGAGGTGTTTCTGGGTTGAAGACCTCTGCATCTCCAATGGAGAGCCTCCCTGAGTCCACCCCACATGAGGCAGATGGGACCCCGCTGTTGGGTGTTGGTCAGGACAGTGTCAACTATCCTGGTGCTACCAGCTTCCTAAGAATGCTCTCTTAGGACAGGGTCACCCAGGGTCACAAGATTTTGCTGCTATGGTCCCCTTAGAGATGATTCTACTTAGACTGGTCCCTAACGTCTCCCTAACTTCTCCCCTCAGAGCTGTAACCCTTCCATTTGGGAACACCTTCCCCAGTTCAGAGCCCTGTGGTTCCCTGGCTCCCAGCTGCCAGGATACCTTTCCTCTCAGCGCTGAAACCCTAACACTGTGCGGTAAATAACAGTACAGGCTCCTCAGGATTGTGTTTGTAGAGACATCTCCTAAGAGCAGTCCTACTGATGGGATGTGTGTCTCCAGGGCGTCCTTTAGTGTAATTCCTAGTGGGGAATTGTCAAGAGAAAACTTTCACTGCTGAATGCAGAATCTGCCCTCCCTTCTCCCTCCCCAGTCCGTTTCCTGTGAAATGTGTATTTCTGACTTCTCCCTCTTCACCTGCCTCTCCCAGCTCATCTTAGCTTGTCACCAGACAGTTACATCAGGTGACAGGCCCACCTCTCCATCAGCAGGGAAGTCGGGGTCCGCTCTTCTCAGGAACACCTACTTTTACACATTGTGACCTGGGACTCCTGACACCAGAAGCGTGCAGTCCCTCAGTGTGCAGTCACGAGCTCTCCGGAGAGACATTAACTATCCCGAGCACTCAGTGGTTGTGAGAGAACTGGGCTTTTAATCCAATGATAAACCCCATGCCTGTTGGCATTGACATGAGTTTTCTGTGGGACACTAGGGGGAGCTCTGACCCCAGCCTGGGTGGAATTCTCTCACCTGCCAGAGGCTTAGTGTCTCCTCCTTGGCCCCATAGAGACAGCATTTCTACCAAATGACTGTATTTCAACTCTTCCCCTAAATGCCTGTGAGCAAAGAGGAAACTCTGACATTGCTCATAACATGAGATTCCCCCATGGTTCTACATTGTTGGTTGTGGGTGCAGGGAATTGAACTCAGCAAGAGTAGCAAGTGCTTTTAGCCACTGAGTCACTTCTCCAGCTCAGACTCTCTTTCCATAAGTGAGGTTGTAGGGTGGCTGAGCTCCCTGGGATAGGTTGAATCTGATGAGAGCAATGGGGACTGTTCCCCTGGGAGAGAGTCAGAAACACAAGAGCCTGGGGCAAGCCTTGCCCCTGGGATCAGCCCCTCCCCTGAGGTTAGCCCCTCCCCTGGGCTCCGAACCTCCCCTAGATGACCCTGAGAGTCCTCCAAAGAAGACAAAGTGCTTCTGGACATATGGAACCCCTCAGAGCTGATGGTCATCCTAACATCTCTAGACCTAAGACAGAAGTATGGAAAAAGAGTCCCAGAGAAGGAAACTCCTTGGAAGGAGTAAATGTGGGACCTGTCGTTCATGTTGTAGAAGGAGATGTAGCCTTCCATGTAGTCCACAAACACACCCACATGACGGGGAGGTTTTCTAAGGGGTAGTGAAGCCCTCCCAGTGTCAGTAAAGGCACAATATTCAGAATAATACTGCCCTACAGCCCAAAACCCCTCATCTGGACACTCTGTATAGCACTTGTTCCTCTCCACACCTTCCCTGCAGACCCCCAGAGTCCACTTGCTCCAAAATGCACTGTCTATCTTCACCTCCCAGTAACATCTTCCAGAGGAGATGACTTCAGAGCCTAACACACTGAAGAGGTCATCCAAGCTCGTCTTGATAACTTTCCAGGTCACAGTCTTCCTGTCCTGAGAGACGGCAAGGATGACGTGGGCAGACTCTGGATCCAGAGTGACAGGCCCTACAGAGAGAGTTATCAATCATGGGGTGTCCTCCCCAGACCCCAACTCCCAGAACTGTCCCAACCTCCTCCTCAAAGCCTCTTCTCTTCTGGGACAGGGACAAGTCCCTCAAAGGAGAGTCTTGTGACTCAGGCTCATGGGTTGCAAGCAGGGGAAGGGCCTGGAAGGCTCATGGGAGTTACAAGGTCACAGGGCCCTTGAGAACCACACCCAGCTTGGAGCCAGTCTCCTGTGTCCTCCACACCACCACCACTGAAGCTGTCACCATCTGCATCACCACAGAGAACCAAAGGAGAGACCAGAGCCATGGGAAGAGCAGGAGGAGCGTCCCCACAGCACACAGTCACTCACAGGCCTGGAACCGCTTCATGCGCCAATCTACAAGAGAAGCACAGGTTCTGTTAGAGGTTTAGAGGTTACAGCATCTGCTCAGCAGCTGTTCTGAACACAGACCTGGGAGATTCGGAGACAGTGTACCTGTCCTATGTGCACCCATTCAAACACAAACACTCACATATATACACACAGTGAAACACACATACATACATACACACATATATACACATATAACACACACATATTTAAACACAGACAGTCTCTTGGGAAGGGACAGGGAGGGCCTTGTGACTCCTATATCCTAATCACCAAGAATTCCCTGTTAGTACTCAGGGTGCAGAAGGATGTCCTAAGTCTACCCCCAACACCATGGCAGATGTTAATTGTGCCCAGTCTTCTGCATGTCTCCTTTGGGTGCTCACAGCTTCTGACATTTCCAAGGGCAACAGCTATGTGGTGCTGGCTAGTTCCTGTGTCAGCTTGACACAAGGTGGGGGCATCTGGGAGGAAGGAATCTGAACAGAGAAAATGCCTCCACAGGATTGGCCTGTGGGCAAGGCTGTGGGACATTTTCTTGATTGGTGATTGATGTGGAAGAGCCCAGCCCATTGTGGGCGGTGTCATCTCTTAGAAGCTGTCATGGGGTAGATGAGAAAACAGTCTGAACCAGCCAGCAGGAGCAAGCCAGTCAGCAGCATCCTCCCTGGCCTCTGCCTCAGCTCCTGGCTCCACATTCTTGTTCTGTTGGGTTCCTGCCTTGACTTCCCTGTGATCATGGACTGGAAGTCACACAAACCCTGTCCTCCCCAAGTTGCTTTCGGTCATGGAGTTTCATCCCAGCAACAGAACTCTAAGACACATGTTCTGCCCAGAGGATAGGACTCCACAATGGCCATGGACCTGGATACAGCTGGGCCTTCCTCTGCAGCAGGGAGTTATAGGAAATTCCTTAGGCCACAGATGAGAAAGATGGCGTTGTAGGCTACATTTCCCACTATACTAATGCTGTGTGCCTTTTTAGAGGTCAACAGGCTGCCTCTATTTCAAAACCCAAATCTTAAAAATATTATATTCTGTAATTATTCAGCTTTGCTGTTAGCAATCAAGCCTTGCCAGGTGGGAAACACATTAGAGAACAAAGTAAAGCTATTCACAACCCTCAGACACCATGACAAGATCAGTGTGCATTGGTCAGGTGTGTTGGGAGGTGTCCTGAAGGGAGAGTGTGTATAAACACGGACAGGAAGTGAGTTCCTGGGTGAAACGCCCAGTGTTCCCCAGGTGAAGTATCTCTAAGGAGGAGCCCACTATGCCAGGAGCTCCCGCTCTCCCCATCCCGTTCCCATGGAGGTCAGCAGCCCTGGCCACTCCCCATCTCTCTGATCAACACCTTCAGGAGCTGAAGGAACAGACTCCATGGAGGAGGACTGAGGAGAAGGCAGAGCTCATGTTCCTGGATCTGTGGCAGTGTTCACTTATAAACCTCTCGTGCTAGTTTGTTTGTTTTGTTTTCTTTTTTGTCTATTTGACACAAGCTGGAGTCCTCTGAGAAGAGGGAACCTCAACTGAGAAAATCCCTCCATGAGGTCAGGCTGCACACAAGGCACAATCTTGATTGATGGTTGATGGAGAAGGCCCCGCCCACTGTGGGCGGAGCCTCTTCTGAGCAGGTGGTCCTGGGATGTGTCCACAGCAGGCTGAACTAGCCAAGAGGGGCAGCCAGTAAGAGCCCTCTGCCATGGTCTCTGCTCCAGCTCCTGCCCCAGGCTCCTGCCCTGAGTTCCTGCCCTGGCTTCCTCAGTGGGGGACTGGGATGTGAAAGTGGATGAGACCAATTAACCCTTTCCTCCCTGAGGTGTTTTTATGCATGGTGTTTTATCACAGCGACAGAAACCTGTCTAAAACACTTATTTAACGAAATTTCAGGATCTGCTGTTTGGTTTCCAGGTGTGGACAATAATCTTGAGCTGCTGGAGCCCAAAAATGTCAACAATGCGGTGGGCAGGGATTGGTTGGGATGAAACCCCGGGCACAGGACTCATCCAGGGGTCACCATCACATCCATGTCTTGTAGCATGGATGGACGCAAACTCAGGGATCCTGGAGAGCCCATACTGCAGACTTCACCCTCCTAGGAACTTCCACTTCTGTCCCCAGAAGGGGTTCCCATTCTGCCTATAATCAAGGAGAGGCCACACTTGGCCACATGTGCCACCAGGGACCATGGGACATTGGGCAGTCACTCATCAGCCATGTAGGCTGCCTTCCTCTGGCCTGAAAAGTGACACAGAGGTGTCCAGTGAGCTACTGGGCTACTGAGGGACCCAGAGGCTCAGGAGGAAAGGCATGACTTGCCAAGCTCCTGCTGCAGAATAACCGTGAAACAGAGAGAAGAGGTCTGTGCACTTGGGAGAGAATAGGGAAACACGTTCATGTTTCCTAGTAGTCAACACTACAGACCCTGAGCCCAGGACTCCACCATACTCTCTGGCTTTCCCAGGCCACCAATTCAATCTCAGAACATGAGACCTTCCTGGGGACCCTGACTCTGCTCTTCATCGTGTTGACTTACTGGTCATCTTCAGTGCCTCCTCCATTGTTTTCAGCATCTCCTCCTTTGTCCTCTGCAGCTCTTCTGTAATCTTTAGCAGCACCTCCTTCTCATGCTGTAGATTTTTCCTTTTGCGCTTCACCTGCAACTGTGCAGAACGTTCTCTTCTGAGAAAATAGCCTGCAACCAAGACTAGAAGTCCCATCACAGACAGGCTTACGGCAAAAGCTGTCTTCCAGGGAGAGGCCTGAGGAAAGAAGGGCGCTGTGGCCCAGGCAGACATCCTGTCAGGGTCGGGCCTGAGGACCTGCAGCCTAGCACTCCAGGAAGGTCATCCCCTTCCCAAGCTCTGTAGGAGTGAAGAACTGCACTCACCTGGAATGAACAAGACCTTGGCCTTCTCCTCCCCCAAGATGGGGTTAAAGATGGAGCAGGTCACATGTCCCAAAGAGCTGTCCCTCACCACCAGGGAAGTCTCCATGCTGAACAGCCCTCCATCATCTTCAGTGTGGGTCTCAGAGGACACAGGGAGCGTCTGTCCTCTGGAGTCTCTCCACTGCACCTGGGGCTTCGGGTACCATCCTGAAGTCTTGCACGCCACACCCACACCATGGTCTTCTGGACCTTTGATGTACACGTCAGGGACAGAGCCCATCGCTGCAGGAGGACAGAAGTGAGGACCCTGGAAGCCATTTTAGGAAAAGGGACAGCAGCAGCTCCTGTGTCACAGAACTCCAGGGGGGCCTTTCACACGTCATCATGGGAATTGAATAGGGCTGGGGGCCAGGTTGAGCCTCTACTGCCAGAGGAAAGGTGACCATGGCCCACTGTGGACACGCAGAGCACTGGCCAATCCTTCCTCGTCCACAGGAGAGGGAACAGAAGGAAGCCCAGCCCAGCAGCCCTGGGGTGAAACCATTGCTCTCCATCTCCCCATTATCCTCACACACCTGTGACCCCAGGACATCAGGCCGATGCCAGCTCTCCTCCTTAGAGAAGACAACACCCTGAGCTTCCTTCCTTGTTCTACTTGGCCGTTTGTCCTGAGCACTGATCATCATTTGTAACTGACTACTGGCTGATATGTCTGTGTTTCTGCTACACTTCTAAAGCCTGAATTCCAACAGCTGCTGTTCTTCCCTAACACTGACTGTAGCCCTGGCACCCAGAACGAGGCCCAGAACACTTTAGCCTCTCATGTAGAACTAGGATTGAATTAACCTGGGTATGAATGAGCCACATGTTCCTCATCTAAAAATGGAACAAAAAGTAAATAGAGATAAACATGAGGGAGCAGAGCCAGGTATGGGGGAGCACACCTGTGAGCCCAGCTCTTAGGAGGAATACAGAGGACCAGGGAGCTGGGGCATCTGAGGCTCTGGTTGAAAGCCATTCCGTCACTTCCAGCCCCATTCCAGGCCACAGCCCAGCCAAGCTGCACCAGAAAGCAGGCCCTCCCTCTCTCAGAACCTTCAGGAGCCCAGTGCAGACACCATCACCCCACCTCTCCAGCATCCACACACTGCCTGTGACCCAGACACAGAGCTCGTGCCCACCCCTCCCCCAGGAGGATCATGGCTGCCTGTTTTACCACTCCAAACCTGTCACCATGCACCATCCTGGGGACTCCAGAGACAGACATGTCTCAAGAAGGCTGTGGGGCCATCACAAGTGCCTTGTCCTGGCTTTCAGTTCTGGGGTTTGTCTACACTTCTGCCCCAGCCCAGTCCCTGCCATGGTTCCAGACCACGTCTCAGCAAGTGTCAAGGTGTCCCTAATCCGGTTTTTCCTCTTAATCTGTCTGTGATAAAGGCCCTACTGGGTGGAACACGGTGAACAGAACACAAGCAAACCCTTGACTGCCCCAGCCCCCTCCCTGTGGAAGCACCAGGCAGCCTGAAGGCCTGGGAGGACAAATCGGGTGACCTCTGAGCTGTCTCCAGATCCAGCCACCAGGGAAGTGACCTGCAGGGCCTCACTGAACATAACCCCGTCTCTGGGTCAGCTTCGGTGCCCAGGTGTCTTCAAAGCCAGCTCACCTGCTTCTCTTTGCTCCCAGCTGGGAAAGGCTGTGACTTCATTGGGGAGAGTCCAGAGCCAAAAGAGACCCAGCCGACCCCAAATCTTCCTCTCAGGGCTCAGCCCTGCCCAAAGGTGCTCTGCAGCTCTAAGTTCGGCTCACTCCAATGCCAGGCTCCAGTTTGTACATCTCCAGCAGGTACGTGATTTCTGGGACAGCAGACAAGAAGCAGAACTAGGCAGGAACTGCCAGTGTCAGCAGGGCCCTCCCAGCCAAAGGAGCAATCCGAGTTCCAGGCATCTAAAGTGAAAGCTACAGTAATATGAACAGATATGTTCCCCGCCCTCTGGACTTTACCAGGAAGGGGTGAGCGTCCACCTCTCCACCCCATCCACCCCTGCCAGCCAACCCTGCCCAATGGGGAGACTTCCCAAGGCCCTACACATGCTATGGAAATGCTGCGAGATGACAGAAAAAACAAAACAGAACTTTATCGACTCCCTGTTATCATCAGGAGCTGGGCTGCTGCATCAGAGTCATGTCAGCTCCTGTCCCGACAGCACACAGAGATGAGGTGGGGAGCCCTGGTCTACGCCAGTCACTGCTAAGATGGGGAAAGGCAGGGAGGGCTTCCAGAAGCCTGTCATCCCTGTTCCCCACCCCAACCTCATCCCTTGACCAGCCCAACCCCAGCTCCAGGAACAACAGACTCAGCAGGAGCCTGCAAGGGACCTTGGACTCCAGGTGACTTCATATTGCAGGGCCACAAACCTTGTCTCCTCCTGAAACCAGCCAATGCCTCCATGGGTGTTGGGGGTGGGGACAAAGGTTGGATCAGACAGACAGGAGTGTCAGAATCACAGCCATCATCACTGACAGTAAGCACTGGTAAAGAAGCCACAGACAGCAGGACAGTGGTGGAGCACACAGAAGCTGTGGGTCCAGGGATCTTAGAACCCCAGGCCTGGCATGAAGAGCTGGCATGATCCCTGGCCCCTCCCCTTTGCAGTCTCTGTGCTGACACCACAGGCCACAGCAAAGCTCCTCCCCCTTCAAAGGCCAGCTGTGATTGGCAGAATTGCTTACCTGAGACCCCCTCCTCATATCCCTTTCCCAGCATCCCTGTCTTAACCCATAGCCTTTATCCCTGAGTACCAACAGACCCTCCCCTGCCTGAACCCCATAAATGTCATGACCCTAGCATTTAAGAGACAATGCTCCTCTGAGGGCCTCTCCTGAGAGTCTGCTCTCACTCTCACCTACTCTTGGCTGCAATCTAAGTAAGGCACGGGTGCACGGTAAGAACCACACCACGGTCCCCCCTCGGCCTCCCACCTGGGAGCTGTTAGCTGCGGACAGGCTGTGGGGATCTCAGGGCAAGGGAAGCCGTGGGCAGGTGTAGGCATGAGTTTCTTTTCCACACTGGGCCACCAGACGGGCGTCAGTGTGGGGAGCACTTCACTGATATGGGGAGGAGGGAGACTGAGCACATTAGAACTTCTACTTGAGAGCCTTACCTGCACCTCTATGTTTGTATATTTCTCTGTTTACTCTTCTTGTTTAATTCTCTGTATCTGTGAGCTGTGAGTTCTAAACACTGCACTGGTGAGGAGCACTTCAGAGGCCTTGGAAGACCTCTCAGACCAGTGTGTCTCAGAGCAGGGCCAGCTTCTGGCAGAAACAAGAAACAGGCTCCCTAATGCCTAAAGCACCCTAGGCCATGTGCTGGACCATAGCTCCACTGTCGGTAGTGCTCTTCAGAGGATCCGGGTTCAGTCTCCAGCACCCTCATACTGAGGCCCACAAACTTAATGTACCTCTCGGTGCAGAGGCTCCTCTGCTCCCTCCTGGCCTCGGCTGGAGACCACACTCGCACACTCACAAAGATACAACAAACACAGAGGGAAAATAAAAGTAAATCCTAATAGATATGTATTATTATGTATATGTAAATTATTTTTTATATCCACACAGATATATCCCAAGGGAAAAGCCACTCAGGAGGCCTCAACCAAGTTTCCTCAGCCTCGGCGCCCCCTTGTGTCCAAAACGTGACAACACGTGGCCAGTTCCCAGCTGGGCGGGCGCCCATTGATGTCCCTGTCACAAAGGGTGTGACCAGGGCACAGGTCCACGGAGAAGTCCGTTGGCATCTGCTATGACTGTCTCTCCCGCCATGGTTAGCAGAGTTAGAGGCAGGACACTGGCGACCAGAGATCCTTTCTGGCAGACAGAGTCTCTCACTCCTGAAGCTGGGCTCACGGACCCCAGAGTGCAGCTGACCAGGCCGTGGAGACTGGGACCTGGGAGCACGGAGGCTCTGCAGCCTCAGCGTTAGCACCAGCCAGACCAGAGATTCAAGCCGACCTGACTCAAGGAGAGGGACTGTGAGAGAGGACAGCCAGTCAGGTCCCAGTGGCAGGACCACAACCCACAGCCTGACCCACCCACACCACATCATGGCCCTTCAGCTCTCTGGGTAGGTGTCTTCAACCACCGCAGTCCTGGCAGGCCCCACCAATCACCTGCCGTCCCGCCCACGTCACACACCACCCACCATCACCCCAGGGACCAGCACATCCTCTCTCCCCCAACCCTTCATCCAACACATAATCAACATCCCTAACCAGGCTGCCCCACCTCCTCTGCCATGGCCAGATATGCATGTCAGTCAAATGGCTGCTCAGTGCACTGACCTGGGGAGGGCACACTCCATCCCAGTTGGATCCCAGCCCTGATCAATAGAGCATTTCCCTTGATCACCCCTTCCTCCAGTTCTCCCGTTCCCCCCTCCCCCTCCTCCTCCTGGGACAGACTCTCCAGAAGACTTCCATATCGTCTGAGATGGACACGGCTGGATTTTAGCTAATGCGATGGAAGGAGATTCTCTGTGGTAACTACTGGCAGTGGAGTGGGAGCTGAGCTTGGTCCCAGTGTTCGCATGGGACAAGCAGTGCATGATGGTCAGTCTTCATTGGCAACTCCGAATGCAGTCACCCATGTTCCCTGGGCCGGGGTCACTAGCTGAATAAAGCAGGGGGAAGCAAGCCCAGCCCCCGGTTCCATCTTGCTCCTGACTGTGTAGGATGTGACCATCAACCCATGCTCCTGCTGCCATGTTTCTGCACCATGGCAGACTGTATTCCCTCAGACCTGGAGCTGAAGGAAAGCCTTCCCTCCTTCTCCCATCCTCTCTCCTTCCCTCTTCTCTCCTCCATTCCTTCCTCCCTTCCTCTCTCCTCCCTCTGTTCTTCTGCCCTTCCTCCTTATCTCCTTCTCCCATCCTCTCCTTCCTTCCTTCCTTCCTTCCCCTCCTTCCTTAAGTGTTTTCTCAGGTGTTTCATTAAAACAAGAAAATTAACTCATTTGCAGAGGCTCAGGGATCTCTGCAGTGAGAAGCAGAAAGAGTTGGTGTCCTGGTTGTGGTTTCCATTGCTGAGACAACACACCATGACCAAAAGCAAGCTGGGGAGGAGAGGGTTTATTCAGCTCACACGTCCACATCACAGTCCATCACTGAAGGAAGTCAGGACAGGAACGCAGCAGGGCAGGAGCCTGGAGACAGGAGCTGATGCAGAGGCCATGGAGGGCTGCTGCTCACTGGTTTGCTCCCCAAGGCTTCCTCAGCCTGCTTTCTTATAGAACCCAGGACCACCAGCCCAGGGATGGCTCCACAAACAGTGGGCTGGCCCTCCTCATCAATCACTAATTAGGAAAATGCCCCACAGCTGGATTTAGGGAGGCAGTTTCCCAATTGAGATTCCCTCCTTTCAGGTGACTCCAGCTTGTGTCAAGTTGACATCAAACCAGCCAGGACAGTTGGTCAGTGTGGACGTGACAGGGCCAGCAGAGCCTGCTGACATGAGCGTCCTGTCCTCCCACAGAGACTGGGACTGGAGGCTTCCCTCCCTGATGCCTGCTTATCAACGGATGGATCCTGGGCCTTTGAGAGGTGTTTCTGGGTTGAAGACCTCTGCATCTCCAAAAGTGAGCCACCCTGAGTCCATCACATATGAGGCAGACGGGACCCTGCTGTTGGGTGTTGGTCAGGACAAATTATAAACTATCCTGAGCTACCAGCTTCCCAAGTCTGCATGTTTAAGACAGGGTCATCCAGGGTCACAGGTTTTTCCTGCCATGGTCCCATTAGAGATGATTCTGCCTAGACTGGTCCCTAACTTCTCTCTAAACTTCTCCCCTCACAGCTGTAACACTTCCATTTGGGAACACCTTCCCCAGTTCAGAGCCATGTGGTTTCCTGGCTCCCAGCTGCCAGGATACCTTTCCTCTCAGCGCTGAAACCCTAAGACTATGGGGTACATAACAGTACGGGCTCCTCAGGATTGTGTTTGTAGAGACATCTCCTAAGAGAAGTCCTGCTGATGGGATGTGTGTCTCCAGGGCGTCATTTAGCATAATTCCTAGTGGGGAATTGTCAAGAGAAACCCTTCACCGCTGAATGCAGAATCTGCCCTCCCCCCACAGCCCGTTTCCTGATAAGTGTGTATTTCTGACTTCTCCCTCCTCGCCTGCCTCTCCCAGCTCATCTTAGCTTTTTACCTGACAGTTACATCAGGTGACAGGCCCACCTCTCCATCAGCAGGGATGTCGGGGTCCGCTCTTCCCAGGAACACCTACTTTTACACATTGTGACCTGGGACTCCTGACACCAGAAGCATGCAGTCCCTCAGTGTGCTGTCACGAGCTCTCCGGAGAGACATTAACTATCCCGAGCACTCAGTGGTTGTGAGAGAACTGGGCTTTTAATCAAATGATAAACCCCATGCCTGTTGGCATTACCACGAGTTTTCTGCAGGACACTAGGGGGAGCTCTGACCCCAGCCTGGGTGGAATTCTCTCACCTGCCAGAGGCTTTGTGTCTCCTCCCTGGCCACATAGAGACAGCATTTCTATCAAATGACTGTATTTCAACCCTCCCTTTAAATGCTGTAAGCAAAGAGGAAACTCTGATATTGCTCATAACGTGAGATTCCCCCATGGTGCTACATGGTTGTTTGTGGGTGCTCGGAATAGAACTCAGGTCCTCTGCAAGAGCAGCAAGTGCTTTTAGCCAGCAAGTGAGTTACATCTCCAGCTCAGACTCTCTTTCAATTAGTGAGGTTGTAGGCTGGCTGAGATTCCTCGGACAGAATGAATCTGAGGAGAGCAGTGGGGACTCTTCCCCTGGGAGAGAGTCAGAAACACAAGAGCCTGGGCTGAGCCCCTCCCCTGGGGTGAGCTCCTCCCCTGGGCGGAGCCCCTCTCCTTGGGAACCCTGAGACTACTCCATGGAACACAAAGGGACACTGGGCACAGGGAAGCCTTCAGACCTGATGGTTATCCTAACATTTGCAGACTTAAGACTGAAGTAAGGAAAAAGAGTCCCAGAGAAGGAAGCTTCCTGGAAGGAGTAAATGTGGGAACTGTTGCTCATGTTGTAGAAGGTTATGTCGCCCTGGCTGTGGTCCACAAACACACCCACATGACGGGGAGGATTTCTAAGGGACAGTGAAACCCACCTAGTGTCAGTCAAGGCCAAATATTCATCATAATTGCACCCTGCTGTCCAAAACCCCTCATCTGGACACTGTCTGTTTCAGTTGTTTCTCTCCACACCTTCCCTACAGACCCCAGAGTCCACTTGCTCCTAAATGCACTCTCTATCTTCACCTCCCAGGAACATCTTCCAGAGGAGATGCCTTCAGAGCCTAACACACTGAAGACCCCATCCAAGCTCGACTCGATAACCTTACAGGTCACAGTCTTCCTCTCTGAGAGATGATAAGGTTGGGGTGGGAAGAGTCTGGATCCAGAGTGACAGGTCCTGAAAGGAGAGTTATCAATCATGGGGGTCCTCCCCAGTACCCAACACCCACAGCTTCCCCAACCTCCTCCTCAAAGCCTCTTCTCTTCTGGCTCAAGGACACGTCCCTCACAGGAGAGCCTTGTGACTAAAGCCCTTGACTTGCAAGCAGGGGAAGGGCCTGGAAGGCTCATGGGGAGTTACAAGGTCACAGGGCCCTTGAGAACCACACCCAGCTTGGAGCCTGTCTCCTGTGTCCTCCACACCACCAGCACTGAAGCTGTCACCATCTGCATCACCACAGAGAACCAAAGGAGAGACCAGAGCCATGGGAAGAGCAGGAGGAGCGTCCCCACAGCACACAGTCACTCACAGGCCTGGAACTACTCCTTGTGCCAATCTACAAGAGAAGCACAGGTTCTGTGAGTGGTTTAGAGGTTACAGCACCTGTTCCAGCTGTTCTGAACACAGACCTGGGCAATGTGGAGACAGTGTACCTATCCTACGTGCACCCATACAAACACACGGTCACACAGACACACACACACACACATATACACATATTACACACATATATTTACATACAGTCACTCTCTTAAGAGGGGACATGGAGGGCCTTTTGACTCCTCTCTCCTAATAACCAAGAATTCCCTGTTAGTCCTTGGGGAGCAGAGGGGTCTCCTGAGCCCACCCCTAACACCATGGCAGAAGTTAATTGGGCCCAGTCTTCTGCATATCTCCTTTGGGTGCTCACAGCTTCTGGCAGTTCCAAGGGCAACAGCTATGTGGTGCTGGCTAGTTCCTGTGTCAGCTTGACACAAGGTAGGGGCATCTGGGAGGAAAGAATCTGAACAGAGAAAATAAATGCCTCACAGGATTGGACTGCGGCCCAGGCTGAGGGACATTTTAGATTGGTGATTGATGTGGGAGAGGCCAACCCATTGTGGGCGGTGTCATCCCTTAGAAGCTGTCATGGGGTAGATGAGAAAACAGTCTGAAGGAGCCAGCAGGAGCAAGCCAGTCAGCAGCATCCTCCCTGGCCTCTGCCTCAGCTCCTGGCTCCAGATTCCTGCCCTGTTTGGGTTCCTGCCTTGACTTCCCTGTGATCATGGAAGTGGAAGTCACACAAACCCTGTCCTCCCCAAGTTGCTTTTGGTCCTGGTGTTTCATCCCAGCAACAGAACTCTAAGACACATGTTCTGCCCAGAGGATAGGATTCCACACTGTCCATGTACCTGGATACAGCTGGGCCTTCCTCTGAGGCAGAGTGTTATGGGAAATTCCTTGGGCCACAGATGAGAAAGATGGCATTGTAGGCTACATTTCCCGATATACTAATGCTGTGTGGCTTTTTACTGGTCAACAGGCTGCCTCTACTTCAAAACTCAAAGGGTTAAAAAATATTATATTCTATAATTCTTCAGATTCGCAGTTAGCAACCAAGTCTTGCCATGTGGGAAACACATTAGAGAATAAAGTAAAGCTATTCACAACCCTCAGACACCATTACGAGATCAGTGTGCATTGGTCAGGTGTGTTGGGAGGTGTCCTGAAGGGAGAGTGTGTATAAAACACGGACAGGAAGTGAGTTCCTAGTGAAACTCCCAGTGTCCCCAGGTGAAGTATCTCTAAGGAGGAGCCCACTATGCCAGGAGGTCCCGCTCTCCCCATCCTGTTCCCATGGAGGTCAGCAGCCTGGCCACTCCCCATCTCTCTGATCAACACCTTCAGGAGCTGAAGGAGCAGACTCCATGGAGGAGGACTGAGGAGAGGGCAGAGCTCATGTTCCTGGATCTGTGGCAGTGTTCACTTATAAACCTCTCGTGCTAGTTTGTTTGTTTGTTTTCTTTTTTGTCTATTTGACACAAGCTGGAGTCCTCTGAGAAGAGGGAACCTCAACTGAGAAAATCCCTCCATGAGATCAGGCTGCAGGCAAGGCACAATCTTGATTGATGGTTGATGGAGAAGGCCCCGCCCACTGTGGGCGGAGCCTCCTCTGAGCAGGTGGTCCTGGGATGTGTCCTCAGCAGGCTGAACTAGCCAAGAGGGGCAGCCAGTAAGAGCCCTCTGCCATGGTCTCTGCTCCAGCTCCTGCCCCAGGCTCCTGCCCTGAGTTCCTGCCCTGGCTTCCTCATGGGGGACTGAGATGTGAAAGTGGATAAGACCAATTAACCCTTTTCTCCCTGAGATGATTTTATGCATTGTGTTTAAACACAGCGACAGAAACCTGATAAGACACCTATTTAACAAAATTTCAGGATCTGCTGTTTGATTACCAGGTGTGGACAATAATCTTGAGCTGCTGGAGCCCAAAATGTCAACAATACAGAGGGCAGCGATTGGTTGGACCCGGGCAGAGGACTCATCCAGAGGTCACCATCTCATCCCTGTCTTCTATCTCTGGGTGGACTCACACGCAGGGATCCAGGAGAGGCAGGCTTGCCTCCCCTAGGAACTTCCACTCCTGTCCTCAAAAGGGGTTCCCACTGTGCCTAGAATCAAGGAGAGGCCACACCTGGCCACATGTGCCACCAGGGACCATGGGACACTGGGCAGTCACTCACCAGCCACGTAGGCTGCCTTCCTCCGGTCTGAAAAGTGACACAGAGGAGTCCAGTGAGCTACTGGGCTACGGAGGGTCCCAGAGGCTCAGGAGGAAAGGCAAGACTCACCAAACTCCTGCTGCAGTGTGCCAGAGAAAAGACAGGTGGAGAAGAGGGCTGTGCACTTGGGACAAAAACAGGAAAAATGTTTTTATTTTCTAGTAGTCTGCACTACAGACCCTGAGCCCCAGCCTCCACCATCCTCTCTGGGTTTCCGTGGACACCAACTCTGATCCCAGAACACAAGTCCTTCCTGGGAACCCTGACCCTGTCCTTCAGTGTCCTGGCTTCTTCAGGCCATCTTCAGCACCTCCTCCATTGTCTTCAGCTCCTCCTCCTTTTTCTTCAGCTCTTTTTCCTTCTCATGCTGCAGATTTTCCCTTTCCCGCTCTGTGTGCAACCTTGGTGAACATTCTCGAATGAGAAAATAGACTGCCAATACTAGAAGTCCCATGACGAACAGGCTCACAGCAAAAGCTGTCTTCCAGGGAGAGGCCTGAGGGAAGAAGGGCGCTGTGGCACAGGAAGACATCCCATCAGGGGCATGCCTGAGGACCTCCTGCCCAGCACTCCTGGATGGACATCCCCTTCCCAAGCTCTGTAGGAGCGAGGAACTGCACTCACCTGGGATGAACATGGCCTCAGTCTTCTCCTTCCCCAAGATAGGGTTGAAGATGGAGCAGGTCACATGCCCCAAAGAGATGTCCCTCACCACCAGGGAGGTCTCCATGCTGAACAGCCCTGCATCATCTTCAGTGTGGGTCTCAGAGGACACAGGGAGCGTCTGCCCTCTGGAGTCTCTCCACTGCACCTGGGGCTTCGGGTACCACCCTGAAGTCTTGCATGCCACACGCACACCATGGTCTTCTGGACCTTTGATGTACACGTCAGGGACAGAACCCATCGCTGCAGGAGAACAGAGGTGAACACCTTAGTAGCCATTTTGTGCTCAGGGACCCGACGAGCACCTATGTGTAACAGAACTCCAGGGGGACCTTACACATGGCATCATAGGAATTAAATAGGGTTGGGACCAGGTTGAGCCTCTACTGCCAGAGGAAAGGTACCATGGCCCACTGGTGACACGCAGAGCAATGGCCAATCCTTCCTCATCCACAGGAAAGGGAATAGAAGGAAGCCGAGCCCAGCAGCCCTGGGGGGACACCATTGCTCTCCATCTCCCCATTATCCTCACACACCTGTGACCCCAGGACATCAGGCCGATGCCAGCTCTCCTCCTTAGAGAAGACAACACCCTGAGCTTCCTTCCTTGTTCTACTTGGCCATTTGTCCTGAGCACTGATCATCATTTGTAACTGACTACTGGCTGATATGTCTGTGTTTCTGCTACACTTCTAAAACCTGAATTCCAACAGCTGGTGTTCTTCCCTAACCCTGACTGTAGCCCTGGCACCCAGAACAAGGCCCAGCACACTTTAGCCCCTCATGTAGAATTAGGATTTATTATCCTGGAGATGAATGAGCCACCTGTTCCTCATCTAAACATGGAACAAAAAGTAAATAGATATAAACATGAGGGAGCAGAGCCAGGTATGGGGGAGCACACCTGTGAGCCCAGCTCTTAGGAGGAAGACAGAGGACCAGAAGTCCAGGGTCATCCTCCAGACACACAAGGTCAGGGACAGTCTGGTCTACAGGAGACCTTCTCCCAAAAAATAAAGTCAGGAGCTGAGAGACCCGACCCCTTAGTGTCCTCCCCCAGACAGGTCACCCAAGCAGTTAACCAACCTGCGACCTTCAGCTCCAAGATGGCCTCTCCAGAAAAGGATCCCCTTTTGAAGAAGCAGACATAAATCCCACTGTCTGACACCCGGACCGGGTGGATGCGCACAGCAGCCTTGCCTTGGCTGAACTGGTCCTTCACCAGCAAGGTCCGTCTTGAATACTCAGCCACCTGCTCTTCTTTCTGCTCTTGTTGGTTCCGATAGACGAATATTGATTCTGAGAATCTCCTGCGGAACCACCTCATCTCCATGTCCTCCACACTCATGGCTGGAGACAGGGAGCAGGGCAGGATGGCTTCCCCACCCGGAGAGGCCACAATGGGGTCTCGAGGCCCAAGCACCTGGAACTCCTCTGTGGACACAGACAGAGCAGTGAGAGGATGGAGAGACACAGGTCAGAGCAGAGGACACACTGTGAGGGGAGCAGGAGCCACGGAGCAGACAAGGCAGCTCTAGGCATTGTGGACTGGCCGTCCATGACTACTGTGCAAGAGATCCCAGACCATAACACCGCAGTCTGTGAATGACGGTAGAAAATCTCTGTCCTGCCTGTGCCCCGGCCCCATGCCCTCCCGTGAAGAAATCACTCACTCATTCTCAACTTCCCATGCACCTGGCCATCATGGAGACCTTCAGGTAAAGGGTTCTCACACAAGATCCTGCTTTTGTAAAGATCCCTGCAGATGCTCACACGTTGGTCATGAGACCACACCTTGAGACACAAGCTCTACCTGGCCTGTCTCAGACAACACACAAAATACTCCTACACCAATCCTAAATACATTACTTCAGCCCACATCTTCCTCCACAGAACTATGTGAATATTAAAACAGGGGCTAGATCCTGGGGCCAGAGAGAAAGGCTGAGCAGTAAAGAGCTCTGGCTGCTCTACCAGAGGACCTGGGTTCAATTCCCAGAACCCACAGGGTAGTTCACAACTGTCTCTATCTCTCTGGACTCTGTGAGAACCAGGAATGCATAAAAATCACAGACACAGGTACTGGAGAAACACCCAAACCAGAAGTAAACACAGAGCCAAACACTGCTTCTGTGAAAAAGCCACCAGCATTCCCAGAAGCCCTGGTCACTTCCTGACACCAGGAAAGTTTGCTGTCTCACCGTGAGAGCCCTTGGCCCCTAGACCAGGAGGACTGAGTTACAGGCACTGTGGGCCCTGGAGCTGCTTCTCACTCTGTGCTGCTCCATTTCACCCTTGGCCACCACAGCCACTCCTGGACCAGGATTTCTGTCTGCTGTCTCCCAACCCCCACTCTGTGACCCTTGGCATGGAGTCAAAGCCCAGTCAACTGTCTGCACTTCCCAGCAGGGATGACCTGATCAACAGGGCTGCTCCCTGCTCAGGACCTCCCAACCTCAGCTCCTGCTTCTATCTCCTGGGCTCCATTGCTTCAGCCAACACAACCCTCTGCAGCTACTCACACCCAGGCACACTGCCAGCTCCAAGCCTGGGTCCCCACTGTGCTCCCCAGGTGGGGTCTGGTCTGCAGCTCAGGCTGACATGGGGCTCACAGTAGTCCAGCCTCAGCCCCTCCTGTGCTGATGCAGACATGCTCTCCTGGATGTTTCAGTACTATTCACTGTAAAGAGAATGCTATGAAAATCCCAGGGTTAAATGAGTCTTGTGCAAGTCTGACCAGCACAGCACATGGCAGATCAAACTCACTGCAGGGAGACATGGGAAGAGAGACCCGGCACACTCACGTGTGGACACCCAGGTAAGGAGCTGGGCGAAGACCAACAGGCAGCAGAAATGGCGGAGCAGAGAGCACTTGCAGCAATCCTCCATGGCCTCAGAGCTGCATGAAGAGCTGAGGCAGACCAAGGCACTGGGCAGAGAGCAGGAGGCAGGTTCCTCCCAAGGCTGGGGCACCTCATCAGGTAGAGCAAGGCTCAGGACTGGAGTCAGTCCTGCAGGAGCAAACACATCCATGCTAACAGGTGAAGCCACCACAGCCCAACATGACAAACAGCCAGACCCAGGCTCCTCCCAGCCCTGGTAAGAGCAAAGTTTTAAGTTTTAATTGCTGTGCCTGAAAGATCTATAGAACAAGGCCATGGCTTCCTGGAGTGCTGGTTGGGGCTGTTCAAGTGAGGAACAGAAAGACAGAATCCTGTAATCTCATTGCCCGGGGGCAGACAACCTCCTGGAGTGTTGGCTGGAGAATGCCAAGATCCCATTTAGTTGAACCTACTGCACAGGATGTGCTTGGTCACTTGTAGGCGGGAGACACCCAGACAGGAAGTCCATCAGGATAGATGCTTGCTGCTGATTGGACCTGGTGGGAAGTACAGGGCCTTATGGGTTCTGACTTATAAGCACCTGTGCCACGTGAGTCAGGGCCATTCTGTGGGAGCTCTGGAGGTCACAGGTTGACTCCGTGTGTACCTCATTATGGACTTGGTCAGAGTCAATCTTCCTGGCCAGTATTTAATTATTTTAATTAAAGCTTGCTTGCTTCAATTATGGCTTAATCTTGTGATCTTCTTCTTGACCAGATTTGGGATATAGCCATGAAGAAGACTGGAGCTGGGCCATCTGAGGCTCTGGGAGGAGGCCATTCCCTCCCTTCCAGCCCCATTCAGGCCACAGCCCAGCCAAGCTACACCAGAGAGCAGGCCCTGCCTCTCTCAGCACCTTCAGGAGCCCAGTGCAGACACCATCACCCCACCTCTCCAGCATCCACACACTGCCTGTGACCCAGACACAGAGCCCGTGCCCGCCCCTCCCCCCGGGGGATCATGTCTGCCTGTGGTTCTACCACTCCATAACTGTCCCCAGGCATCATCCTGGCAGCTCCAGAGACAGACATGTCTCAAGAAGGCTGTGGGGCCATCACAAGTGCCTTGTCCTAGCTTTCGATTCTGGGGTTTGTCTATACTTCTGCCCAGTCCAGTCCCTGCCGTGGTTCCAGGCCACCTCTCAGCAAGAGCCACGATGTCCCATAGTCAAGCTAATCCTCGTAGTCTCTGTGATAAAGACCCTACTGGGTGGAACAGGGTGAACAGAACACAAGCAAACCCTTGTCTGCCCCAGCCTCCTGCCCTGTGGAAGCACCAGGCAGCCTGAAGGACTGGGAGGACAAATCGGGTGACCTCTGAGCTGTCCAGGCCCAGCCACCAGGGAAGTGACCTGCAGGGCCTCACTGAACATAACCCCGTCTCTGGGTCAGCTTCGGTGCCCAGGTGTCTTCAAAGCCAGCTCACCTGCTTCTCTTTGCTCCCAGCTGGGAAAGGCTGTGACTTCATGGGGGAGAGTCCAGAGCCAAAGGAGACCCAGCCGACCCCAAATCTTCCTCTCAGGGCTCAGCCCTGCTCCAAGGTGCTCTGCAGCGCTAAGCTTAGCTCACCCATATGTGGAGCTCCAGTTTCTACATCTCCCGCAGGTTCATGGTTTCTGGAGCAGCAGACAAGAAGCAGAGCCTGGCAGGAGCCGTCATGGCCACTACAGAGGCTCTGACCCTGCCGGTGTCAGCAGGGCCCTCCCAGCCAAAGGAGCAATCCGAGTTCCAGTCATCTAAAGTGAAAGCTACAGTAATATGAACAGATATGTTCCCCGCCCTCTGGACTTTACCAGGAAGAGGTGAGCGTCCACCTCCCCACCCCATCCACCCCTGCCAGCCAACCCTGCCCAATGGGGAGACTTCCCAAGGCCCTACACATGCTATGGAAATGCTGTGAGATGACAGAAAAAACAAAACGAAACTTTATCGACTCCCTGTTATCATCAGGAACTGGGCTGCTGCATCAGAGTCATGTCAGCTCCTGTCCGACTGCACACAGAGATGAGGTGCTGAGCCCTGGTCTAAGCCAGTCACTGCTAAGATGGGGTAAGGCAGGGAGGGCTTCCAGAAGCCTGTCATCCCTGTTCCCCACCCCACCTCATCCCTTGCCCAGCCCAACCCCAGCTCCAGGAACAACAGACTCAGCAGGAGCCTGCGAGGGACCTTGGACTCCAGGTGACTTCATATTACAGGGCTACAAACCTTCTCTCCTCCTGAAACCAGCCTATGCCTCCATGGGTGTTGGGGGTGGGGACAAAGATTGGATCAGACAGGCTGGAGAGTCAGGGTCACAGCCATCATCACTGACAGTAAGCACTCGTAAAGAAGCCACAGACAGCAGGACAGTGGCAGAGCACACAGAAGCTGTGGGTCCAGGGCACTTAGAACCCCAGCCCTGTCATGAAGAGCTGGCAGGATCCCTGGCCCCGCCCCTTTGCAGTCTCTGTGCTGACACCACAGGCCACAGCAAAGCTCCTCCCCCTTCAACGGCAGACTTTGATTGGCAGAATTGCTTATCTAAGACCCCCCTCCCCATAGGCCAATCCCAGCATCCCTGTCTTAACCCATGGCCTTTACCCTTGACTACCACTTGACTCTCCCCTGCCTGAACCCCATAAATGTCACGACCCTAGCATTAAAGAGAGAGAACGCTCCTCTGAGGGTCTCTTCTGAGAGTCTGGGCTCACTCTCACTGGCTCCGGACTCTGATCTAAGACTGGCAAGGATTCACGATAAGATCCATGTCACACCATGCTCTGCCCTGGTCCTCCCACCTGGGAGCTGTTAGCTGCGGACAGGCTGTGGGATCTCGGGACAAGGGAAGCCGTGGGCAGGTGTGGGCATGAGTTTCTTTTCCACACTGGGCCACCAGCTGGGCATCAGTGTGGGGAGCACTTCACTGATATGGGGAGGAGGGAGACTGAGCACATTAGAACTAATACTTGAGAGCGTTACCTGCACCCCTATGTTTGTGTATTTCTCTGTATACTCTTCTTGTTTAATTCTCCCGTATCTGTGAGCTGTGAGTTCTAAACACTGCACTGGTGAGGAGCACTTCAGATGGCTTGGAAGACCTGTCAGACCAGTGTGTCTCAGAGCAGGGCCAGCGTCTGCAGGACCCAGGAACAGGCTCCCCAAGGGCCTACGGCACCCTAAGCCATGTGCTGGACCATGGGGTATGTCTGGACCATGGGTCCACTCTCTGGAGTGCTCTTCAGAGGATCCAGGTTCAGTCCCCAACACTCTCATATGGAGGCCCTAAACTCCTGTAACTCTGGGTCCAGAGGCTCCTCTGCTCCCTCCTGGCCTCGGCTGAGACCACACACGCGCACACTCACAAAGATACGCAATACACAGAAGTAAAATAAAAGTAAATCCTAATAGATATGTGTTATTATGTATATGTAAATACTTTATTATACACACACACACACACACACCCCAAGGGAAAAGCCACTCAGGAAGTCTCAACCACGTTTCCTCAGCCTCGGCGCCCCCTGGTGTCCAGAACGTGACAACACGTGGCCAGTTCCCAGCTGGGCGGGTGCTCACTGATGTCCCTGTCACAAAGGGTGTGACCAGGGCACAGGTCCACGGAGAAGTCCGTCGGCATCTGCTATGACTGTCTCTCCCACCATGGTTAGGAGAGTTGGAGGCAGGACACTGGCAACCAGAGATCCTTTCTGGCAGACAGAGTCTCTCACTCCTGAAGCTGGGCTCCGGGACCCCAGAGTGCAGCTGACCAGGCCATGGAGATGGGGACCTGGGAGCACGGAGGCTCTGCAGCCTCAGCATCAGCACCAGCCAGACCAGAGATTCAAGCCGACCAGACTCAAGGAGAGGGACTGTGAGAGGTGACAGTCAGTCAGGTCCCAGCGGCAGGACCCCACCCACAGCCTGACCCACCCACACCACACACCATGGCCTCTCAGCTCTCTAGTCAGCGTCTTCACCCACAGCAGTCCGGGCAGTCCCCACCAATCACCTGAGCACATCACACCACAGCTCTACTACCTCCCACCCCCACCCCTACCATCTGACCCCCTGTCTCCTGCCCCAAGCCCACTCAGACCCCTGAGCAGTGGCTTCCTCCAGAGGCAGAGAGCTCTCTGCTCCACAGGTCACAGACCCAGCAAGTGCTTGGAAAGTTTCAACAGAGCGGTGGGAAGATCGGCTGCTCTGCAGAGAGGCAGCCCTTTGGGTTCCTGGGGGATGAACCCTGAAGACTTTCACTGCAGGCCAGCCCGTGGTTTGCTCATTTTACTCGTCCTGTCAATCAGGATGGTGAACTCATGTATGAACTCACATATGTGATTTTTAGAGGTACAAATGTGTCATGTGCACCTTCCTCGACGAGACACCAACACAATTATTTTGTCTCCATAAATCATATTAATATCTTCAACTTTTACCTACTTATGTATTTCTAATGTAAAACAGAGGATTTCAAAATCAATCCATGACCTGTGTGTCCAATAAAGACTGCTGGAGTCTATTCTTAGTGTGTGACAAACCTTCCTGGAAAATGATAACTCTGAAACTTCCCAGTCAGGGGGCTCCTAGGACAGTCACTGCACCCATCAGATACCCCAGGGACCAGCACATCCTCTCCCCCAACCCTTCATCCGACGCATAACCAACATCCCTAACCAGGCTGCCCCACCTCCTCTGCCATGGCCAGTTATGCAGGTCAGTCAAATGGCTGCTCAGTTCACTGACCTGGGGAGGGCACGCTCCATCGAGCCTGGACCCCAGCCCTGGGGAATAGGGCATTTCCCTTGATCACTCCTCCTCCTCCTCCTCCCTCTCCTCCACTTCAGACCAACTTTCCAGAAGACATCTGTATCATCTGAGGTGAACAGGGCTGGATTTTAGCTAATGCGATGGAAGGAGATTCTCTGCTGTAACTACTGGCAGTGGATGGGAGCTGAGCTTGGTCCCAGTGTTCGCATGGGACAAGCAGTGCATGATGGTCAGTCTTCATTGCCAACCCCGAATGCAGTCACCCATGTTCCCTGGGCCGGGCTCACTAGCTGAATAAAGCAGGGGATGCAAGCCCAGCCCCCGCTTCCATCTTGCTCCTGACTGTGTAGGATGTGACCAGCAACGCATGCTCCTGCTGCCATGCTTCTACCATGGCAGACTGTATTCCCTCAGACCTGGAGCTGAAGGAAAGCCCTCCCTCCTTCCTCCCTCCTCCCTTCCATCCTCCCTTTCTCCCTGCTCCCACCCTTCATTTCTTCCATCTTTAAATGGCTTTTCTCAGGTATTTAGTTAGAACAAGAAAAATAAGCAACCTGGAGAGGCTCAGGGGTCTCTGCAGTGAGAAGCAGAAAGTGTTGGTGTCCTGGTTATGGTTTCCATTGCTGAGACAACACACCATGCCCAAAAGCAAGCTGGGGAGGAGAGGGTTTATTCAGCTCACACTTCCACATCACAGTCCATCACTGAAGGAAGTCAGGACAGGAACTCAAGCAGGGCAGGTGTGAGACCTCTTGGGCTGAAGAGCAGTCAAAGCAGCTAGGAAGATCCCCAACCCACCACTACCACCCCACCACCCCTCACAAAAGGTGAATGGGTAGGACATTCCGCAGCTCCTCCTCTTTTGGCCCTGGAGAGATCCCAGCTAAATATTAGATATTGCCTGTATTCCCAGGAGCAAAAGGGAAATAACCTGGCAAGTGCTTGTCTGCCCTGTGGCTGATAACCTCCCTCTTTGTCTTTATCTCTACCCGGGTGACCGCCCCCTCCCATGCTAGTAGACTCCTCCACCCTGAATACCAGGAGCCCTCCCTCTCTTGGGGGGAAAAAGGGAAAACATTGCTGGATTGAAGAGAGCCTCATTTTCATCAGAAGGCTCCCTAGACTCTTTTTAATTGTGTCTCCTTCATTCTCAGTCGCGGTGCTCAGAGCCCACAACCAATCCACGGAACCCACACCCAGTCTCCGCATTCTTTCCAGCTGCCCAGGCGCAAGCTTTCCTATCCTGGCCAGAAAGCAAAAGCCCAACCACCTGAGGGTTGAAATAGGGCCACAGAGCGCAGGGAACAGAAACCGACAGGCAGGAACCTGGAGGCAGGAGCTGATGCAGAGGACATGGAGGGCTGCTGCTCACTAGCTTGCTCCCCATGGCTTGTTCAGCCTGCTTTCTTGTAGAACCCAGGACACCAGCCTAGGGATGGCTCCACCCACAGTGGATGGACCCACCCCACATCAATCACTAATTAGGAAAAGGCTCCACAGCTGGATTTATGGAGGCAGTTTCTCAACTGAGATTCCCTCCTTTCAGATGACTCCAGCTTGTGTCAAGTTGACATCAAACCAGCCGGGACAGTTGGTCAGTGTGGACATGACTGGGCCAGCAGAGCCTGCTGACATGAGCGTCCTGTCCTCCCACAGAGACTGGGACTGGAGGCTTTCCTCCCTGATGCCTGCTTCTCAAAGGATGGATCCTGGGCCTTTGAGAGGTGTTTCTGGGTTGTAGACAGGTGCATCTACACCAGAGAGCCTCCCTGAGTCCACCCCATATGAAGCAGATGGGACCCCGCTGTTGAGTGTCAACCAGGACAAAATGTCAACTATCCTGGAGCTACCAGCTTCCCAAGTCTGCTCTTTTAGGACAGTGTCATCCAGGGTCACAGGCTTTTGCTGCCATGGTCCCATTAGAGCTGAGTCTGCCCTAGACTGGTCCCTAACTTCTCTCTAAACTTCTCCCCTCAGAACTGTAGCACTTCCATTTAGGAACACCTTCCCCAGTTCAGAGCCCTGTGGTTCCCTGGCTCCCAGCTGCCAGGATACCTTTCCTCTCAGCGCTGAAACCCTAACACTATGTGGTACATAACAGTACGGGCTCCTCAGGATTGTGTTTGTAGAGACATCTCCTAAGAGCAGTCCTACTGATGGGATGTGTGTCTCCAGGGCTTCCTTTAGTGTAATTCCTAGTGGGGAATTGTCAAGAGAAACCCTTCACCGCTGAATGCAGAATCTGCCGTCCCCCTCCCCAGCCCATTTCCTGATAAGTGTGTATTTTTTACTTCTCCCTCCTCGCCTGCCTCTCCCAGCTCATCTTAGCTTTTCGCCTGACACTTACATCAGGTGACAGGCCCACCTCTCCATCAGCAGGGAAGTCGGGGTCCGCTCTTCCCAGGAACACCTACTTTTACACATCGTGACCTGGGATTCCTGACACCAGAAGCGTGCAGTCCCTTAGTGTGCAGTCACGCGCTCTCTGGAGAGACATTAACTATCCCGAGCACTCTGTGGTTGTGAGAGAACTGGGCTTTTAATCAAATGAAAAACCCCATGCTTGTCGGCATTAACACGAGTTTTCTGTGGACACAAGGGGGAGCTCTGACCCCAGCCTGGGTGGAATTCCTCACCTGCCAGAGGCTTAGTGTCTCCTCCCTGGCCCCATAGAGACAGCATTTCTATCAAATGACTGTATTTCAACTCTTCCCCTAAATGCATGTGAGCAAAGAAGAAACTGTGACATTGCTCATAACATGAGATTCCCCCATGGTGCTACATGGTTGTTTGTGGGTGCTGGGAATTGAACTCAGGTCCTCTGCAAGAGCAGCAAGTACTTTTAGCCACTGAGTCACATCTCCAGCTCAGACTCTCTTTCCATAAGTGAGGTTGTAGGCTGGCTGAGATTCCTCGGACAGAAGGAATCTGATGAGAGCAATGGGGACTCTTCCCCTGGGAGAGAGTCAGAAACACAAGAGCCTGTGCTGAGCCCCTCCCCTGGGGTGAGCTCCTCCCCGGGGGTGTACCCCTCTCCTGGGGGACCTTGAGAGAGCTCTAAAGAAAGCAAAGGGATACTGGGCACAGGGAACCCCTCAGAGCTGATGATCAGTGTAACATCTGAAGACTTAGGACTGAAGTATGGAACAAGAGTCCCAGAGAAGGAAGCTTCATTGAAGGAGAAAATGTGGGACCTGTCACTCATGCTGTAGAAGGAGTTGTGGCCTTGGCTGTAGTCCACAAACACACCCACATGGTGGGGAAGGTTTTGAAGGGATAATGAAACCCACTCAATGTGAGTAAAGGCCCAATACCCACCATTAGACCGCTCCACAGTCCAAAACCCCACCTCTGGGCTCTCACAATGCACACCTTCCTCTCCACACCTTCCCTACAGACCCCAGAGTGCACTTGCTCCAGAATGCACTCTCTATCTTCACCTCCATGTTCCAGAGGAGATGCCCTTCATGCCTAACACACTGAAGAAGTCATCGCCACGGGTCCTTCCCTTCCAGAGTTCGCCGACCCGGGAGGGCGAGGCAGAGTCTTCACAATACTAAGAAGAAAAGCACGCCTCTTACGGATGGGTCTTCTGTTCCTCTACTGTTCCTTCCGTCTATATTTCCACGTGTCTTAAATATATATTTAGCCAAAGCCCCTCATGGGGAAAGATCACATTGCAATCACATCTTAATCATAAACTTAAACTTTATATAATGATTGCAGGTTTTACATTTCAGTGATTACAAATTCCACATTCTTTTAAAACAAGTCTTCCTAAAACCCACACCTGAACATCTACTTTCCCATATATTTTCTTCCCACAGTACATTTATATCCTAGACGCAAACGTTTTTCTATTAAAGATTAATAGACTTTAAGCAAGCCAAGTAACTTCACAGCAGCTTCTATTGCAGCTGGCAGGTTGCAGGGGAACGAGAACACGTCATAGAATCCTAATGCACACATTTCTCTTGGTAACACAGTGAAGCAAGTCTATTATAACCAGAAAACTTAAGTCCTTTGCTTTTCAGAGGTAAAAAGGAGAGTCTGCTGCACAGCTCTGTATCCCTAAGACATACCTCAAACTCATCAGCAAACTTTTGATTATAGACACCAGGAGAAAATCACTTTATTTGCGGTGGAGGAAGTTCAAGCCTAACCATGGGCACTGAAACTCACTTGTTATTACTTGGTCATGAGTCTGATTTTCACAGGTGAAACTCTCGGGCCGTAGCAAGTAAGCTTTCTTTGTTCTAGCTTTCCTAACTCTGACCAAACAAGTCCCTAGAAAAATGTGTTTTCTTCCTAAGTTACTGATTTTAAGGCAGCTGGCATACATCCTCACTTAACCCTGTAACTATATGAAAAACGCCTACTGCTTTTAAGTTTACATATTTTTAGTTATCCTTTCTCGAGTTTCACTAGAGTCACCAGTTCAGCTGAGTGGCACCGCCTTGCCCAGGTGACATTGCTCAGGGGGAAAATCATCACCATTGCTTTGTGTGCCAGCAACACTGCCCAGTGAGGGGTTAGAGACCCCCATAGAACTTTTCCCACGAGAGAGAGGGAGGGAGACCATGGTAGCAACAAGCATGGTAAGGCCCAGCAGTAGCAAAGGGCGTTCAGGAGACAATCTCCCAGGAGGCCCAGGTAAAACCTGCTGTTTTCTCTCTCTTGTCGCGCGCTACCTTCGCCGATAAAGGAGACGCGGCAAAACAGAATTCTTCTGACAACAATTTATTGAACAGCTTTTTAGACAACAGATGGAAAAGGACCACGAGTCTAGAAAACCCCCAGCTATATAGAGTTTTGGGGAATGTTTTTCCCTGTCAATTGGTGCTCTTGTAGAACCTAATTAGTATACTGCCTTCAATCGGTAGCTTTTACGATCCCAATTAGCATGTGAGCAGATTACACAGCCAGTGCATGCGCAAAAGCAAACAACGCTCCCGTGAAGAACCAGGAAGCAGGAAGCCGGCGCCATCTTCTGATGGCAAATGATATCGGCTCCCAACATCTCCCCCTTTTACTTTAATTAATATGTCAAACTGCAACCATGTATTTACCGATCTAGCCCGCTGATCCAACAGCTTTGAGCGATCAAGGAGGTTACATGGAGGAGGACCCTGTGTACCTTTATCCCGTGCAATGGGAACACGAGCCCTGGGAGGTAACACAGGTCTGTCTTGTGGTATCCTGGTGCAATGGGATCCTGAGCCCTCAGGAGTACCAGTATTCAAGACAGTGTCTCATTGTTTGAGCATATTTAACCAAGCTTGGGGAGATGTCCCCTGTTCCACAGCAAGCAATGCCTGTGCGATCACCACTTTGTCTCTTTTTTGTTGTTGAATGAATTTGCAGAGCAACCAAAGACAAAGAAACAGTCCCCCAGCAAATAGGATGCCAAAAATTCCAACTCCCACCCATTCCTTAAAATAGGAGAAAGCAGAAGAAAGCCAAGTGGAAAGCCCCCGGGTAAGGGAAAGGTCGAGTCGAGTGGAGTTGATCTGTATAATGGCCATCCGTAATCTTCTCATTGTTGCATCAAATTTAGCAGACCAATTGTACTGTAACTGTTGAGACAATTCTTTAGACAGATTAGCCGCTCGGGTAAAATTTTTATATTGTATGGATGTCACACATAACCCAGGCATTTTTACCTCGCAGCCCAATTGAGCCATCTGCCACAAAATATCAACTTGTTCCTGAACCAAATCTATACGTTGGTTCACAATCATTAGTCCACCTCGAATCTGAGAGTTCACAGAGGCTTGGACATCAATGGCTTGGCTGACCGAGGCTGAGAGATTGTTTAAAGTAGCGGCAGTTTCTACCTGACCAGACAGGGCCAGTGCCGAAGCAGTGAGAGATGCGGCTACTGCCGCGGTTGCTACAATGCTAACTATAGCTGCAGTTATACCAAAATCCCGTTTTTGTCTGAATAAAGTCAAAGTGTTGGTTGTTCTCACGGGAATGGGAACAAAACGAGGCATGCGAGCCATGGTGGCTGTTTGATGTAAGCTTGCGTTCCAGCATAAGGTATATGAACAGTTCTCTTGGCTACATACAACCCAAATAAATGGCGGCCACACACAAACTGGGGTGGCTCCAATATTCTTTTTCTCACCAAAAGTCTGTCCTGTCGTCTCAGCAGACATTATATCATTACTTACTTCTGCCTGGACTATGCCTCCTCCTAAAATCATTGACATAGGTGTTATATCTGAGCAACTTCCTCCTGAGCCGCAAAGCAGCCATGTATCAAATGGATTGATATCATATCTAAATGGATCCATTTCGGTGAAATTACCATAGCCTTCTAATGGTGAAAATGTAAAAAATTTCCCTTGGAGACTGTGAGCCCTACGACTCTGGCATCCAGTCCATGGGAGGAGAGTTGCTCTATCTGCCATCCTGCCTGTGCAAAAAGGGGCATATTGTGGTTGTTTCTTTCTATTGGAGCGTTCCTCATCACTAGTTTTTTGCCTAGGCCACCAGCCGTAAAGGACAGTGGCATTTGATATAATAATCTTATCTTTTCTAACATTTTTTTCTTTATGTGCATAGGAGAAATTTCCTAGCTCAATGCATGGTTGATCATTAGTATTATTGGATAAGGTTGTAAAGCATAGGCTACCATTCACCCTCCAAGTCTCATTAGTACTTACAGCTGCTAAATTCTGGTCCATGGGCAAAAAGGGCATACCCAAGGACTCGTCAGTTGTAAAGAACCGGGGGAATACCTGTGCATCATGCATCACCGGCATGGGTTTTGGGAGTGTTGACATTATATCCCAACGTAGTTCTTCAGCTTGTGTCTGTTGGCTCAGGAGTATCCATATCAGGATCCATAGTTCTGGGTTCCACATCTTCTTTTTTGATAATTCTGGTTAGTCTTGCAGGTACCCAGATTGGGTTTTCTTGGTCCTGTGGAAAAACACAAACAGCTCCCCTGGATCTTATTAATATTGGATCCGGGCCTTTCCATTGATTATTGATCACATCTTTCCATTTGACTTGTTCTTTCGGAACAGTATGAGAAGCATGTCTGTCTGCAGCAGACCGTCCTTCTGAGTCCAAATTTAAAAAATTTAGAGTAAATAGGGATAGGGAAATAGATGTCTTAGGTCCCATGGTGGGGCCTATTCCTCCCCTTTGTTTTTGTAGGTAGACTTTTAAAGTGCCGTTAGCACGTTCCACAATGCCTTGAGCTTGTGGATTATAGGGTAGCCCAGTCACGTGATGAACTCTCATTCTCTGACAGAATTGTTGAAATGGCTTAGATGTATACGCCGGACCATTGTCAGTTTTTAGTTGTAATGGTTTGCCCCAGGCTGCCCATGCCTCTAGGCAATGAGTGATCACATGAATCACCTTCTCTCCCGCCAAGGGGGTTGCATGGATAATGCCAGAACAGGTATCCACAGATACATGAATATATTTCATTTTTCCAAAGCCATTATAATGAGTCATGTCCATTTGCCAAATATGTAATGGCTGTAACCCTCTAGGGTTAACACCAAAGGATGGTACAGAGCGAAACTCTGCACAGTTGTTACACTTAAGCACAATATCTCGAGCTTCAGCACGAGATATATGAAATTTTTGTCTCAATGTATTAGCTGGGACATGATATAGGGTATGGAATTCAGAAGCCAATTGAATAGGAGAGGTAGCCAAATAAATCCCTTTTGTAGCTTTATCTGCCATGGCATTAGCAGTAGCCATGGGGCCAGGTAACAGAGTATGAGCTCTAATATGTTGAATGAAGAAAGGATTAGTTCTGTTTCTTATTGATGCCTGTATATCCGAAAATACAGTAGCTACTGTGCTTTTAGAGTTTATTAAATCAACCACTTCTAAAATTTGAACAGCTCTCACTACATAATGAGAATCAGAAATGATATTAACAGGTTCGTGAAATTTTTTCAAGACTGTAGCTACAACAGCACATTCCACAAGTTGTGGAGAGTTAAAATCATATTTGATTTGTGTAGGCTGATTATTTACAACATAACTTCCGATGCCAGTTATAGAGCCATCAGTATAGATGTCCGTGGCATTAAGGATCGGGTCTTTTTTAGTGACTTTAGGAAATATAAAAGCATTTGTATGAGCAAAATGTAAGAGTGGATGTTTAGGGAAATGATTGTCAATTTGTCCTGAGAAAACACATCTCAAGACAGCCCAATTATCAATAGTGGCACAAAGTGTTTGCACCTGAAATTTAGTATATGGGCTGATAATTTTCTCTGGTTCTTTGCCAAAGTGTGTATAGCATTACCCTTTTGTGTGGATAAAATTGCAGCAGCTAATCCTGAGTTCGTTAAAGGTCCCCCTATCTCTCTACATGCTTTCATCCAAGCACTTAATCCTTTTCCTGTCCATGGGGTAATTGCCTGCTTACATTCCTTTGTACTTTGCTCAAAAATCAGCTGTTCTATCAGAGGCATAGCCGTATCAGGGTCTCCAAAAATCCTTCCTGCTGCTTCCATCATTCTAGCAACGAAGGTTGAAAACGGCTCATTAGGTCCCTGAATGATTTTTGTTAAATTCCCTGTAACCTGTCCTTTGTTTGGCAAACTCTTCCAAGCTTTTACTGCTGCTTTATTGATTTGCTCATAAACCTCAGGCGGATAAACTGTTTGATTAGCAGCCCACTGGCCTTGTCCCGTAAGCATGTCATAAGTCCAGTGCGGGGTGTTGATTAGCCGCATTCTGTCTTGCCTGCCCTGCACACAGGTCTTGAAAAATAGATTTCCAATCCAAATATTGTCCCATAGTAAGACATGCCTTAACAGTGTTATACCAATCCTCAGGAGTCAGGGCCATGGATGTCAAGCGTTCTACTAGCGCCTGAGTAAAAGAGGCATTAATGCCGTATGTTTGTACTGACTCTGCTAGGGCCTTTAACTGCTTGATATCCAATGGAGCATACTGTCTCACTTGATTATCCTCCATACTGGAAAAGCTGCCCTAATCTTCTTTCTTTCCTTTTCTGGGATCATAGAGGTGGATACTTTTTTCTTTTCTGGCTCAGGCTTAGTCTTTCGCCGGACTACTACCACTTCCTCCTCTAAAGGGGGAGCGGAAGGGTTAAATCCAGGCGCATAAGGAGGATCAGGCTCATATCTTGCAGCTTCCTCCTCCAGTTCAGCCTGCTCCTCAAGGTCAAGCTCTTTCTGTTTTTGTTTTGAGCTAAATGAGTCATCTTGTTCTTCTCCCTCCGAGGACGTCTCCTCTGAGGAAGAGAAACTAACCTTGAGTTTTTGAAACTCTTTTAACACTGGGTATAAACTTTTTCCCTTTTCTTTTGGGTTTTCTTTTTTTTCCTTACTCACTCGAGTCTTAATTAGAGGCTTCTTTTTTGTATTTATGCCTCTCCTCTCCTCTGCTTCTGATAGACTATCTTGATGGTCGGCTAATGCTCGCTGTCCTTCCTTCACTTGTTCTTTACATTTCTCATCTTCTAGACAGGCCCTAATTAATTTAAAAACAGGCCATGTCCCCGGTCTCAACCTAGATTTCTCCTTTTCGTTAGCTAGATCTACTCCGAGTTTGTCCCAGGAGCCCTTAGTTAGGGACCCTGTACTAACAAACCACGGTGCTACGCGATCTATTTCTTTTAAAAAGTTTCTCAGCACCCTTTCTGGTATCTTCAAGCCTCTCTGCTTAAGCATTGCATCCAGAATCGGCTTTATCTGTTGATTTCCCATGCTTCCTTTATCTACAGGAGCGGGAGCGCTTGCTCAGTTATCTACCTGAGACTGACAGCGAGTTATATGGTGGTACAGAAAGGATATGTGCATTTTTTACCACTTTTCCCACAGTTGAGACACAGACAGCACACCAATACAAAAAAGAAAGCAACAAACACGAACACCGCGAGAGCAAGATAGTTCGTACCTTGCAGAAGAGTGCCTAGGCTTCACGCGCCGTCAGTTCTGAATTCTTTTCCGACGAGCAGTCGGGGTCCCTCGTATTGATCCTCTGCCCAGGAGTCGGCAGCTTCCCGGGTTTCCGCACCAATTTGTCGCGCGCTACCTTCGCCGATAAAGGAGACGCGGCAAAACAGAATTCTTCTGACAACAATTTATTGACAGCTCTTTTAGACAACAGATGGGGAAGGACCTTGAGTCTAGAAAACCCCCAGCTTAAATAGAGTTCTGGGGAATGTTTTTCCCTGCCAATTGGTGCTCTTGCAGAACCTAATTAGTATGCTGCCTTCAATCGGTAGCTTTTATGATCCCAATTAGCATGTGAGCAGATTACACAGCCAGTGCATGCGCAAAAGCAAACAACGCTCCGTGAAGAACCAGGAAGCAGGAAGCCGGCGCCATCTTCTGATGGCAAATGATATCGGCTCCCAACACAAATCTTCCTGGGAGAATGATAACTCTGAAACTTCCCAGCCAGGGGCCTCCTAGGACAGTAACTGGCACTCACCAGGTACTCAGGGACCAGCACAAACTCTCCCAACCCTGCATCCAACACATAACCAACATCCCTAACCAGGCTGCCCCACCTCCTCTGCCATGGCCAGATATGCATGTCAGTCAAATGGCTGCTCAGTTCACTGACCTGGGGAGGGCACACTCCATCCCACCTGCGCCCCAGCACTGGGGCATAAGGCATTTTTCTTGAACACCCCTCCTGCACTCCCACCCTCCTTGTCCTTGTCCTCTTCCTAGAACAGACTTTCCAGAAGACATCCGTATCATCTGACATGAACACGGCTGGATTTTAGCTAATGCGATGGAAGGAGACTCTCTGCTGTAACTACTGGCAGTGGAGTGGGAGCTGAGCTTGGTCCCAGTGTTCGCATGGGACAAGCAGTGCATGATGGTCAGTCTTCATTGTCAACCCATGTTCCCTGGGCCGGGCTCACTAGCTGAATAAAGCAGGGGAAGCAAGTCCAGTCCCACAATCCATCTTGCTCCTGACTGTGTAGGATGTGACCAGCAACACATGCTCCTGCTGCCATGCTTCTGCTCCATGGCGGACTGTATTCCCTCAGACCTGGAGCTGAAGGAAAGCCTACCCTCTTCCTTCCTTCCCTCTTCTCTCCTCCCTCCCTTCTTTCCTCCCTCCCTTCTTCCCTACCTTCCTTCTTCCCTTCCTTCTTTCCTTCCGTCCTTCCTTCATTACTTTCTTCCTTCCTTCACTCCTGACTTAAGTGACTTTCCCAGTTGTTTGGTTAGAAAAAGACATATAACTCATTTGAAGGGGCTCAGGGATCTCTGCAGTGAGAAGCAGAAAGAGTTGGTGTCCTGGTTATGGTTTCCATTGCTGACACAACACACCATGACCAAAAGCAAGCTGGGGAGGAAAGGGTTTATTCAGCTCACACTTCCACATCCCAGTCCATCACTGAAGGAAGTCAGGACAGGAACTCAAGCAGGGCAGGAACCTGGAGGCAGGAGCTGATGCAGAGGCCATGGAGGGGTGCTGCTCCCTGGCTTGCTCCTCATGGCTTGCTCAGCCTGCTTTCTTGTAGAACCCAGGACACCAGCCTAGGGATGGCTCCACCCACAGTGGGCCGGCCCTCCCCCATCAATCACTAATTAGGAAAATGCCCCACAGCTAGATCTTTTGGAGGCTGTTTCTCAATTGAGGTTCCCTCCTTTCAGATGACTCCAGATTGTCAAATTGACATCAAACCAGCCAGGACAGTTGGTCAGTGTGGACGTGACTGGGCCTGCAGAGCCTGCTGACATGCGTGCTCTGTCCTCCCACAGAGACTGGGACTGGAGGCTTCACTCCCTGATGCCTGCTTGTCAATGGATGGATCCTGGCCTTTGAGAAGTGTTTCTGGGTTGGAGCCATGTGCACGTACAGCAGAGAGCCTCCCTGAGTCCACCCCATATGAGGCAGACTGGACCCCGCTCTTGGGTGTTGGTCAGGACAAAGGGTAAACTATCCTGGTGCCATCAGCTTCCCAAGTCTGCTCTTTTAGGACAGGGTCATCCAGGGTCACAAGTTTTAACTGCTATGGTCCCATTAGATATGATTCTGCCCCAGACTGGTCCCTAACTTCTCTCTAAACTTCTCCCCTTAGAGCCTTAACATTTCCATTTGGGAACACCTTCCCCAGTTCAGAGCCCTGTGGTTCCCTGGCTCCCAGCTGCCAGGATACCTTTCCTCTCAGCGCTGAAACTCTAACACTATGCGGTACATAACAGTACAGGCTCCTCAGGATTGTGTTTGTAGAGACATCTCCTAAGAGCAGTCCTACTGATGGGATGTGTGTCTCCAGGGCGTCATTTAGCGTAATTCCTAGTGGGGAATTGTCAAGAGAAACCCTTCACTGCTGAATGCAGAATCTGCCCTCCCCCTAACTCTCCCCCTCCCCAGCCTGTTTCCTGATACGTGTGTATTTCTGACTTCTCCCACCTCACCTGCCTCTCCCAGCTCATCTTAACTTTTCACCTGACAGTTACATCAGGTGACAGGCCCACCTCTTCATCAGCAGGGAAGTCGGGGTCTGTTCTTCCCAGAAACACCTACTTTCACACATTGTGACCTGGGACTCTTGACACCAGAAGCGTGCAGTCCCTCAGTGTGCAGTCACGCGCTCTCTGGAGAGACATTAACTATGGCGAGCACTCAGTGGTTGTGAGAGAACTGGGCTTTTAATCAAATGATAAATACATGCCTGTTGGCATTAATAGGAGTTTTCTGTGGGACACTAGGGGGAGCTCTGACCCCAGCCTGGGTGGAATTCTCTCACTGGCCAGGGGCTTAGTGTCTCCTCCCTGGCCCCATAGAGACAGCATTTCTATCAAATGACTGTATTTCAACTCTTCCCCTAAACGCCTGTGAGCAAAGAGGAAACTCTGACATTGCTCATGACATGAGATTCCCCCATGGTTCTACATGGTTGTTTGTGGGTGCTGGGAATCGAACTCAGGTCCTCTGCAAGAGCAGCAAGTGCTTTTAACCACTGAGTCACATCTCCTGCTCAGACTCTCTTTCCATAAGTGAGGTTGTAGGCTGGCTGAGATTCCTCAGACAGAAGGAATCTGATGAGAGCAATGGGGACTGTTCCCCTGGGAGAGAGTCAGAAACACAAGAGCCTGGGCTGAGCCCCTCCCCTGGGGTGAGCTCCTCCCCTGGGGTGAGCCCCTCTCCTGAAGAACCCTGAGACTCCTCTATAAAACACAAAGGGCTTCTGGACACAAGGAACCCCTCAGAGCTGATGGTCATTGTAACATCTCTAGACTTAAGACTGAAGTATGGAAAAAGTGTCCCAGAGAAGGAAGCTTTGTGGAAGGAGTAAATGTAGGACCTGTCCCTCATGTTGTAGAAGGAGATGTCGCCTTCTCTGTAGTCCACAAACACACCCACATGATGGGGGAAATTTCTAAGGAACAGTGAAGCTGTCCCAGTGTCAGTAAAGGCCAAATATTTATCATATTTGCACCCTATTGCCCCAAACCCCCCATCCGGACACTGTCTATACCATTTTTTCCTCTCCACACCTTCCCTACAGACCCCCAGACTCCACACACTCCTAAATGCACTCTCTATCTTCACCTCCCAGTAACATCTTCCAGAGGAGATGCCTTCAGAGCCTAACACACTGAAGAGGTCATCCAAGCTTGTCTTGGTATCCTTACAGGTCACAGTCTTCCTGTCCTTAGAGATGGTAAGGGCAGGGTGGGCAGAGTCTGGATTGAGAGTGACAGGCCCTGCAGGGAGAGTTATCAATCACGGGGGGTCCTCCCCAAAACCCAACACCCACAGCTTCCCCAACCTCCTCCTCAAAGCCTCTTCAAGTCTGGGACAGGGACAAGTCCCTCACAGGAGAGCCTTGTGACTCAAGCCCATGGCTTGCAAGCAGGGGAAGGGCCTGGAAGGCTCATGGGGGGATTACAGGGTCACAGGGCCCTTGAGAATCACACCCAGCTTTGAGCCTGTCTCCTCTGCCCTCTACACCACCACCATTGAAGCTGTCACCATCTGCATCACCACAGAGAACCAAAGGAGAGACCAGAGCCATGGGAAGAGCAGGAGGAGCGTCCCCAAAGCACACAGTCACTCACAGGCCTGGAACTGCTCCTTGTGCCAATCTACAAGAGAAGCACAGGTTCTGTGAGTGGTTTAGAGGTTACAGATTCTGCTCAGCAGCTGTTCTGAACACAGACCTGGGAGATGTGGAGACAGCACCTGTCCTACATGCACCCATACAAACACACGCACACACACACACATATATACACACACTTACATATAGATATGTACAACACACAGACATACACACACATACACAAATATATACAGAAATCACACACATATGTTTACATATAGACACTCTTTTAGGAAGGGCATGGAGGGCCTTGTGACTCCTCTCTCCTAATAAACATGAATTCTATGTTAGTCCTTGGGGAGCAGAGGGCATCCTGAGCCCACCCTTAACACCATGGCAGAAGTTAATTGGGCCCAGTCTTCTGCATGTCTCCTTTGGGTGCTCACAGCTTTTGGCAGTTCCAAGGGCAACAGCTATGTGGTGCTGGCTAGTTCCTGTGTCAGCTTGACACAAGGTGAGGGCATCTGGGAGGAAGGAATCTGAACAGAGAAAATGCCTCCACAGGATTGGCTGTGGGCAAGGCTGTGGGGCATTGTCTTGATTGGTGATTGATGTGGGAGAGCCCAGCCCATTGTGGGCGGTGTCATCCCTTAGAAGCTGGTCATGGGGTAGATGAGAAAACAGTCTGATCCAGCCAGCAGGAGCAAGCCAGTCAGCAGTATCCTCCCTGGCCTCTGCCTCAGCACCTGGCTCCAAATACTGCCCTGTTTGGGTTCCTGCCTTGACTTCCCTGTGATCATGGAGGTGGAAGTCACACAAACCCTGTCCTCCCCAAGTTGCTTTTGGTCCTGGTGTTTCATCCCAGCAACAGAACTCTAAGACACATGTTCTGCCCAAAGGATAGGATTCCACAATGGCCATGTTCCTGGATACAGCTGGGCCTTCCTCTGCAGCAGAGAGTTATGGGAAATTCCTTAGGCCACAGATGAGAAAGATGGTGTTGTAGGCTACATTTCCTGCTATGCTAATGCTGTGCGGCTTTTTAGTGGTCAACGGGCTGTCTGTACTTCAAAACCCAAAGGGTTAAAAAAAATCCTATTCTACAATTATTCAGCTTTGCTGTTAACAACAAAGCCTTGCCATGTGGGAAATACATTAGAGAATAAAGTAAAGCTATTCACAACCCTCAGACACCATTACGAGATCAGTGTGCATTGGTCAGGTGTATTGGGAGGTGTGCTGAAGGGAGAGTGTGTATAAACACGGACAGGAAGTGAGTTCCTGGGTGAAACGCCCAGTGTTCCCAGGTGAAATATCTCTAAGGAGGAGCCCACTATGCCAGGAGCTCCCGCTCTCCCCATCCCGTTCCCATGGAGGTCAGCAGCCCTGGCCACTCCCCATCTCTCTGATCAACACCTTCAGGAGCTGAAGGAACAGACTCCATGGAGGAGGACTGAGGAGAAGGCAGAGCTCATGTTCCTGGATCTGTGGCAGTGTTCACTTATAAACCTCTCGTGCTAGTTTGTTTGTTTCTTTTCTTTTTTTGTCTATTTGACACAAGCTGGAGTCCTCTGAGAAGAGGGACCCTCAACTGAGAAAATCCCTCCATGAGATCAGGCTGCACACAAGGCACAATCTTGATTGATGGTTGATGGAGAAGGCCCCGCCCACTGTGGGCGGAGCCTCCTCTGAGCAGGTGGTCCTGGGATGTGTCCACAGCAGGCTGAACTAGCCAAGAGGGGCAGCCAGTAAGAGCCCTCTGCCATGGTCTCTGCTCCAGCTCCTGCCCCAGGCTCCTGCCCTGAGTTCCTGCCCTGGCTTCCTCAGTGGGGGACTGGGATGTGAAAGTGGATAACACCAATTAACCCTTTCCTCCCCAAGCTGCTTAAATGCATGGAGTTTTTATCACAGTGACAAAACCTGACTAAGACACCTTTTTAACGAAATTTCAGGATCTGCTGTTTGGATTCCAGGTGCAGAGAATAATCTTGAGCTGCTGAACCCCAAAGAGTCAGCAATGAAGTGGGCAGTGATTGCTTGCAATGAGACCCAGGACACAGGATTCATCCAGGAGTCACCATCAAATCCCTGTCTTTCAGCTCTGGGTGGATGCACACATAGGGATTAGGAGGAGCCAGGCTTCCTCCTCCTAGGAAATTCCATTTGTCCTGAAAGGGGTTTCCATTCTGCCTAGAATCAAGGAGAGGCCACACCTGGCCACATGTGCCACCAGGGACCATGGGACACTGGGCAGTCACTCACCAGCCATGAGACTGCCTTCCTCTGGTCTGAAAAGGGACACAGAGGAGTTAAGTTACTGGCCTACTGAGGGACCCAGAGCATTAGAAGGAAAGGCATGACTCGCCAAGCTCCTGCTGCAGTGTGCCTGAAAAACTGAGAGAAGAGGTCTGTGCACTTGGGAGAAAAGAGGGAAACTCATTCTTGTTTCCCAGTAGTCTACACTACAGACCCTGAGCCCCAGACTCCACCATCCTCTCTGGGTTTCCCTGGACACCAACTCTGATCCCAGAACACGAGGCCTTCCTGGGCACTCTGACCCTCTTCTTCACCCTGCCCTGGCTTACCCTTCATCTTCAGCGCCTCCTCCTTTCTCTTCAGCTCCTCCGTTTTTTTCAGAGCTTCCTCCTTGTCATGCTGCAGATTTTCCCTTTCCCACTGCACCTGCAACCTTGCAGAACGTTGTCTTCTGAGAAAACAGCCTGCCCCCACGACTAGAAGTCCCATCAGGGGCAGGATCACCACAAAAGCTGTCTTCCAGGGAGAGGCCTGAGGGAAGAAGGGCGCTGTGGCCCAGGTAGACATCCCTTCAGGGGCACGCCAGAGGACCTCCAGCCCAGCACTCCAGGAAGGCCATCCCCTTCCTGAGCTCCATAGGAGTGAGGAACTGTACTCACCTGGGATGAACAGGGCCTTGGCCTTCTCCTTCCCCAAGATGGAGTTGAAGATGGAGCAGGTCACATGCCCCAAAGAGCTGTCCGTCACCACCAGGGAGGTCTCCATGCTGAACAGCCCTGCTTCATCTTCAGTGTGGGTCTCAGAGGACACAGGGAGCATCTGCCCTCTGGAGTCTCTCCACTGCACCTGGGGCTTCGGGTACCACCCTGAAGTCTTGCATACCACACCCACACCATGGTCTTCTGGACCTTTGATGTACACGTCAGGGACAGAGCCCATCGCTGCAGGAGGACAGAAGTGAGGACCTTAGGAGCCATTTTGTGCTCGGGGACCCCACCAGCACCCGTGTGTCACAGAACTCCAGGGGGGCCTTTCACATGGCATCATGGGAATTGAATAGGGTTGGAACCAGGTTGAGCCTTACTGCCAGAGGAAAGGTGACCATGGCCCACTGTGGAGACCCAGAGCACTGGCCAATCCTTCTTCATCCACAGGAGAGGGAACAGAAGGAAGCCGAGCCCAGCAGCCCTGGGGGGACACCATTGCTCTCTATCTCCCCATTATCCTCACACACCTGTGACCCCAGGACATCAGGCGGATGCCAGCTCTCCTCCTTAGAGAAGACAACACCCTGAGCTTCCTTCCTTGTTCTACTTGGCCGTTTGTCCTGAGCACTGATCACCATTTGTAGCTGACTACTGGCTGATATGTCTGTGTTTCTGCTACACTTCTAAAACCTGAATTCCAACAGCTGCTGTTCTTCCCTAACACTGACTGCAGCCCTGGCACCCAGAACGAGGCCCAGCACACTTTAGCCCCTCATGTAGAACTAGGATTGAATTAACCTACATATGAATGAGCCACCTATTCCTCATCTAAACATGGAACAAAAAGTAAATAGAGATAAACATGAGGGAGCAGAGCCAGGTATGGGGGAGCACACCTGTGAGCCCAGCTCTTAGGAGGAATACAGAGGACCAGAATCTAGGGTCATCCTCCAGACACACAAGGTCAAAGACAGCTGGTCTACATGAGACCTTGGCCCAAAAAATAAAGCAAGAAGCTGAGAGACATGACCCCTTAGTCTCCTCCCCCAGACAGGTCACCCAAGCAGTTAACCAACCTGCCACCTTCAGCTCCAAGATGGCCTCTCCAGATAAGGATCCCTGTTTGAAGAAGCAGACGTAAATCCCACTGTCTGACACCCGGACCGGATGGATGCGCACAGCAGCCTTGCCTTGGCTGAGCTGGTCCTTCACCAGCGAGGTCCGCCCTGAGTACTCAGCCAGCTGCTCTTCTTTCCTGCTCTTGTTGGTTCTGATAGACAAATACAGCTTCTGAGAATCTCCTGCAGAACCACATCAGCTCCATGTCCTCCACACTCATGGCTGGAGACAGGGAGCAGGGCAGGATGGCTTCCCCACCTGGAGCGGCCACAATGGGGTCTCGGGGACCAAGCACCTGGAACTCCTCTGTGGACACAGACAGAGCAGTGAGAGGATGGAGAGACACAGGTCAGAGCAGAGGACACACTGTGAGGCGAGCAGGGCCACGGAACAGACGAGGCAGCTCTAGGCATTGTGGATTGGCCGTCCATGACTAATGTGCACGAGATCCCAGACCATAACACCGCAGTCTGTGAATGACGGTAGAAAATCTCTGTCCTGCCTGTGCCCCGGCCCCATGCCCTCCCGTGAAGAAATCACTCACTCATTCTCAACTTCCCATGAACAGGGACACTGGGGAGCCTTTCAGGTAAAGGGTTCTCACACAAGATCCTGCATTTGTAAAGATCGCTGCAGATGCTCACACGTTGGTCAAGAGACCACAGCTTGACAACACCAAAATATCCCAACCCCAATCCTAAATTCATTACTTCAGCCCACATCTTCCTCCACAGAAGTATGTGAATGTTAAAACAGGGCTAGATCCAGTGGCCAGAGAGAGTGGCTGAGCAGTAAAGAGCTCTGGCTGCTCTACCAGAGGACCTGGGTTCAATTCCCAGCACCCACATGGTGGTTCACAGCTGGGTGTAACTCTCTGGACTATGTGGTCCCAGGCATGCATATGATGCACAGTCACAGGTGCTGGAGAAACACCCAAACCTGAAATAAACACAGAGCCAAATCATGCTTCTGTGAAAAAGCCACCAGCATTCCCAGAAGCCCTGGTCACTTCCTGACACCAGGAAAGTTTGCTGTCTCACTGTGAGTGCCCATAGCCTCTAGACCAGGAGGACTGAGTTACAGGCACTGTGGGCCTTGGAGCTGCTTCTCACTTTGTGCTGCTCCATTTCACCCTTGGCCACCACAGCCACTCCTGGACCAGGACTTCTGTCTGATGTCTACCAACCCCACCTCCCTCTGTGACCCTTTGCATGGGATCAAAGCCCAGTCTAGGGTCTTCCCTTTCCAGCAGGGATGACCTGGCCAACAGGGCAGCTCCCTGCTCAGGACCTCCCAACCTCAGCCCCTGCTTCTCTCTCCCAGGCTCTCTTGCATTAGCCAATACAGCCCTCTGTAGCTCCTAAGACCCAGGCACACTTCCAGCTCCAAGCCTCGGTCCCCACTGTGCTCCCCAGGTAGGGTCTGGTCTGTAGCTCAGGCTGACATGGGGCTCACAGTAGTCTAGCCTCAGCCTCCCCTGTGGTGATGCAGACATGTTCTCTCTAGATTTTTCAATACTATTCACTGTAAAGGGAACACTTTGAAATTCCCAGGGTTAAATGAGTCTCGGGCACATCTGACCAGCACAGCACATGGCAGATTAAACTGTCTGTGGGAGACAAGGGAAGAGAGACTCAGCCACACTCACTTGTGGACACCCAGGAAAGGAGCTGGGCGAGGACCAACAGGCAGCAGAAATGGCGGAGCAGAGAGCACTTGCAGCAATCCTCCATGGCCTCAGAGCTGCATGAGGAGCTGAGGCAGACCAAGACACTGGGCAGAGAGCAGGAGGCAGGTTCCTCCCAGAGCTGGGGCACCTCATCAGGGAGAGCAGGGCTCAGGGCTGGAGTCAGTCCTGTAGGAGCAAATAAATCCATGCTAACAGGTGAAGCCACCACAGCCCAACCTGACAAACAGCCAGACCCAGGCTCCTCCCAGTCTTGCAGTACTCTGAGGAGCTGGGCCATCTGAGGCTCCGAGAGGAAGCCATTCCCTCCTTCCAGACCCATTCAGGCCACAGCCCAGCCAAGATACACCAGAGAACAGGCCTCACCTCTCTCAGCATCTTCAGTAGCACCCAGTGCAGACACCATCACCCCACCTCTCCAGCATCCACACACTGCCTGTGACCCAGACACAGAGCCCGTGCCCAACCCTACCCGAGGAGGGTCATGGCTGCCTGTGGTTCTACCACTCCATAACTGTTACAAGGCATCATCCTGGGGGCTCTAGAGACAGACATGTCTCAAGAAGGCTGTGGGGCCATCACAAGTGTCTTTTCCTGGCTTTCTGTTCTGGGGTTTGTTTAAACTTCTGCCCAGCCCAGTCCCTGCCGTGGTTCCAGGCCATATATCAGCAAGTGCCATGATGTCCCATAGTCAGGTTTATCCTCACAGTCTCTGTCTGTGATAAAGGCCCTACTGGGTGGAACAGGGTGAATAGAACACAAGCAAACCCTTGTCTGCCCAGCCTCCTGCCCTGTGGAAGCACCAGGCAGCCTGAAGGCCTGGGAGGACAAATCGGGTGACCTCTGAGCCGTCTCCAGGCCCAGCCACCAGGGAAGTGACCTGCAGGGCCTCACTGAACATAACCCCGTCTCTGGTCAGCTTCGGTGCCCAGGTGTCTTCAAAGCCGGCTCACCTGCTTCTCTTTCCTCCCATCTGGGAAAGGCTGTGACTTCGTGGGGGAGAGTCCAGAGCCAAAGGAGGCGCAGCCGACCCCAAATCTTCCTCTCAGGGCTCAGCCCAGCTCCAAGGTGCTCTGCAGCTCTAAGCTCAGCTCACCACAATGCCAAGCTCCAGATTCTACATCTCCAGCACGTCCGTGGTTTCTGGGACAGCAGACAAGAAGCAGAGATTGGCAGGAGCTGTCATGGCCGCTACAGAGACTCTGACCCTACCGGTGTCAGCAGGGCCCTCCCAGCCAAAGGGCAATCTGAGTTCCAGTCATCTAAAGTGAAAGCTACAGTAATATGAACAGATATGTTCCCCGCCTTCTGGACTTTACCAGGAAGGGGTGAGCGTCCGTCTCCCCACCCCATCCACCCCTGCCAGCCAACCCTGCCCAATGGGGAGACTTCCCAAGGCCCTATACAGGCTATGGAAATGCTGCGAGATGACAGAAAAAACAAAACAAAACTTTATCGACTCCCTGTTATCATCAGGAGCTGGGCTGCTGCATCAGAGTCATGTCAGCTCCTGTCCCGACTGCACACAGAGATGAGGTGCTGAGCCCTGGTCTACGCCAGTCACTGCTAAGATGGGGGAACATAGGGAGGGCTTCCAGAAGCCTGTCATCCCTGTGCTCCACCCCACCTCATCCCTTGCCCAGCCCAACCCCAGCTCCAGGAACAACAGACTCAGCAGGAGCCTGCAGGGGACCTTGGACTCCAGGTGACTTCATTGCAGGGCGGCAAACCTTGTCTCCTCCTGTAACCAGCCTATGCCTCCATGGGTGTTGGGGGTGGGGACAAAGATTGGATCAGACAGGCCGGAATGTCAGAATCACAGCCAATATCACTGACAGTAAGCACTGGTAAAGAAGCCACAGACAGCAGGACAGTGGTGGAGCACACAGAATCTGTGGTTCAAGTGGACTTAGAACCCAGCCCTGGCATGAAGAGCTGGCAGGATCCCTGGCTAGTCCCCTTTGCAGTCTCCGTGCTACACCACAGGCCACATCAAAGCTCCTCCTCCTTCAAGGGAGACTGGGATTGGCAGAATTGCTTCCCTAAAATCCCCCTCTCCTGGGGTATGCCTATGCCAGCATCCCTGTCTTAACCAATGGCCTTTACCCCTGAGTACCAAAAGACTCTTGCCTGCCTGAACCTTATGTCATGACCCTAGCATTAAAGAGGGAGAATGCTCCTCTGAGGGCCTCTCCCAAGAGTCTGGTCTCCCTCTCACAGGCTCTGGGCTCAGATCTAAGACAGGCAAGGATGCACGGTAAGAACCAAACCACGCCACGTTTCCCCCTCGGCTTCCCAACTGGGAGCTGTTACAGCTGCGGACAGGCTGTGGGGATCTTGGGACAAGGGAAGCCGTGGGCAGGTGTGGGCATGAGTTTCTTTTCCACACTGGGTAACCCGACGGGCGTCAGTGTGGGGAGCACTTCACTGATTTGGGGAGGAGGGAGACTGAGCACATTAGAACTTCTACTTGAGAGCGTAACCTGCACCTCTATGTTTCTATATTTCTCTGTATACTCTTCTTGTTTAATTCTCTGTATCTGTGAGCTGTGAGTTCTAAACACTGCACTGTGAGGAGCACTTCAGAGGGCTTGGAAGACCTCTCAGACCAGTGTGTCTTTGAGCAGGGCCGGCGTCTGCAGGACCCAGGAACAGGCTCCCCAAGGGCCTAGGGTACCCTAGGCCATGTGCTGGAGGATGGCTCTGCTGTCAGGAGTGCAATTCAGAGGATCCAGGTTCAGTCCCCAGCACCCTCATATGGAGGCCCTAAACCTCCTGTAACTCTCGGTGCAGAGGCTCCTCTGCTCCCTTCTGGCTTCGGCTGGAGACCACACACGCACACACACAGAGATACGCCATACACAGCAGTAAAATCAAAGTAAATCCTAATAGATATGTGTTATTACGTTTATGTAAATACTTTATTATACACACACACACACACACACACACCAAGGGAAAAGCCACTCAGGAATTCTCAACCACGTTTCCTCAGCCTCTGCGCCCCCTGGTGTCCAGAACGTGACAACGCGTGGCCAGTTCCCAGCTGGGAGGGTGCCCACTGATGTCCCTGTCACAAAGGGTGTGACCAGGGCACAGGTCCACGGAGAAGTCCGTCGGCATCTGCTATGACAGTCTCTCCCACCATGGTTAGGAGAGTTAGAGGCAGGACACTGGCGACCAGAGATCCTTTCTGGCAGACAGAGTCTCTCACTCCTGAAGCTGGGCTCACAGACCCCAGAGTGCAGCTGACCAGGCCGTGGAGACGGGGACCTGGGAGCACGGAGGCTCTGCAGCCCTAGCGTCAGCACCAGCCAGACCAGAGATTCAAGCCGACCAGACTCAAGGAGAGGGACTGTGAGAGGTGACAGCGAGTCAGGTCCCAGCGGCAGGACCCCCACCCACAGCCTGACCCACCCACACCACAGCCTCTCAGCTCTCTGAGGCGATGACTTCACCCACAGCAGTTCAGGCAGGCCCCCACCAATCACCTGCCTTCCTGCCGCACCCCCTCATTACAACCCAGCTCTACTACCTCCCACCCCCACCCCTCCCGTCCGATCCCCTGTCTCCTGCCCCAAGCCCACTCAGACCCCTGAGCAATGACTTCCTCCAGAGGCAGAGAGCTCTCTGCTCCACAGGCCCCAGACTCAGCAAGAGCTTGGAAAGTTTCAACAGAGCGGTGGGAAGATCGGCTGGTCTGCAGAGAGGCAGCCTTTTGGGCTCCTGGGGGATGAACCCTGAAGACTTTCACTGCAGGCCAGCCCCTGTTTTGCTCATTTTACTCGTCCTGTCAATCAGGATGGTGAACTCATGTATGAACTCACATATGTGATTTTTAGAGGCACAAATGTGTCATGTGTACCTTCCTCGACGAGACACCAACACAATTATTTCATCTCCATAAATCATATTAATATCTTCAACCTTTGCCTACTTATATGTTTCTAAATTTAAAACAGAGGATTTCAAAATCAATCCATGACCTGTGTGTCCAATAAAGACTGCTGAAGTCTATTCTTAGTGTGTGACAAATCTTCCTGGAAAATGATAATGCTAAAGCTTCCCACCCAGGGGCCTCCTAGGACAGTAACTGACACTCTCCAGGTACCCCAGGGACCAGCACAAACTCCCCCAACCCTGCATCCAACACATAACCAACATCCCTAACCAGGCTGCCCCACCTCCTCTGCCATGGCCAGATATGCATGTCAGTCAAATGGCTGCTCAGTTCACTGACCTGGGGAGGGCACACTCCATCCCACCTGGACCCCAGCCCTGGGGAATAGGAACTTTCCCTTGAACACCCTTCCTGCTCTCCTCCTCCTCAGACCGACTTTCCAGAAGATATCCCTATCATCTGAGATGAACACGGCTGGATTTTAGCTAATGCGATGGAAGGAGATTCTCTGTGGTAACTACTGGCAGTGGATGGGAGCTGAGCTTGGTCCCAGTGTTCCCATGGGACAAGCAATGCATGATGGTCAGTCTTCATTGTCAACCCCGAATGCAGTCACCCATGTTCCCTGGGCCGGGCTCACTAGCTGACTAAAGCAGGGGAAGCAAGCCCAGCCCCAGCTTCCATCTTGCTCCTGACTGTGTAGATGTGACCAGCAACACATGCTCCTGCTGCCATGCTTCTGCACCATGGCAGACTGTATTCCCTCAGACCTGGAGCTGAAGGAAAGCCCTCCCTCCATCTCACTTCCTCCTTCGTTCCCTCTTCTCTTCTCCATGCCTTCCTCCCTTCCTCTCTCCTCCTTCTGTTCTTCTGCCCTTCCTTCCTTATCTCCTCCCATCCTCTCTCCTTCCTTCCTTCCTTCCCCTCCTTCCTTGAGTGGCTTTCTCTGGTGTTTGGTTAGAACAAGAATAATAACTCATTTTCAGAGGCTCAGGGATCTCTGCAGTGAGAAGCAGAAAGAGTTGGTGTCCTGGTTATGGTTTCCATTTCTGACACAACACACCATGACCAAAAGGAAGTTGGGGAGGAGAGGGTTTATTCAGCTCACACTTCCACATCACAGTCCATCACTGAAGGAAGTCAGGACAGGAACTCAAGCAGGGCAGGAACCTGCAGGCAGGAGCTGATGCAGAAGCCATGGAGGGGTGCTGCTCACTGGCTTGCTCACATGGCTTGCTCAGCCTGCTTTCTTGTAGAACCCAGGACACCAGCCTAGGGATGGCTCCACCCACAGTGGGCCAGCCCTCCCCCATCAATCACTAATTACTAGAATGCCCCACAGCTGGATCTCATGGAGGCAGTTTCCCAATTGAGGTTCCCTCATTTTAGATGACTCCAGCTTGTGTCATGTTGACATCAAACCAGCCAGGAGAGTTGTTCATTGTGGATGTGACTGGGCCAGCAGAGCCTGCTGACATGAGCGTCCTGTCCTCCCACAGAGACTGGGACTGGAGGCTTCCCTCCCTGATGCCTGCTTCTCAAAGGATGGATCCTGGGCCTATGAGAGGTGTTTCTGGGTTGAGACATGTGCATCTACACCAGAGAGCCTCCCTGAGTCCACCCCATATGAGGCAGATGGGACTCTGCTGTGGGTGTTGGTCAGGAGAAAGTGTCAACCATCCTGGTGCCACCATCTTCCCAAGTCTGCATATTTAGGACAGGGTCATCCAGGGTCACAGGCTTTTGCTGCTATGGTCCCATTAGAGCTGATTCTGCCCTAGACTGGTCCCTAACTTCTCTCTAAACTTCTCCCCTCACAGCTGTAACACTTCCTTTTGGGAACACCTTCCCCAGTTCCTGTGGTTCCCTGGCTCCCAGCTGCCAGGATACCTTTCCTCTCAGCGCTGAAACCCTAACACTATGCGGTACATAACAGTACAGGCTCCTTAGGATTGTGTTTTGTAGAGACATTTCCTAAAAGCAGTCCTACTGATGGGATGTGTGTCTCCAGGGTGTCCTTTAGTGTGATTCCTAGTGGGGAATTGTCAAGAGAAACCCTTCACCGCTGAATGCAGAATCTGCCCTCCCCCTCCCAGCCTGTTTCCTGATAAGTGTGTATTTCTGACTTCCCCCTCCTATCCTGCCTCTCCCAGAACATCTTAGCTTTCTACCTGACAGTTACATCAGGTGAAAGGACCACCTCCCATCAGCAGGGAAGTCTGGGTCTGCTCTTCCCAGGAACACCTACTTTTACACATTGTGACCTGGGACTCCTGACACCAGAAGCGTGCAGTCCCTCAGTGTGCAGTCACGCACTCTCTGGAGAGACATTAACTATCGCGAGCATTCTGTGGTTGTGAGAGAACTGGGCTTTTAATCCAATGATAAACCCTATGCCTGTTGGCATTAACATGAGTTTTCTGTGGGACACTAGGGGGAGCTCTGACCCCAGCCTGGGTGGAATTCTCTCACCTGCCAGAGGCTTAGTGTCTCCTCCCTGGCCCCATAGAGACAGCATTTCTACCAAATCATTGTATTTCAACTCTTCCACTAAATGCCAGTGAGCAAAGAGTAAACTGTGACATTGCTCATAACATGAGATTCCCCCATGGTTCTACATGGTTGTTTGTGGGTTCTGGGAATTGAACTCAGGTCCTCTGCAAGAGCAGCAAGTGCTTTTAGCCACTGAGTCACATCTCCAGCTCAGACTCTCTTTCCATAAGTGAGGTTGTAGGCTGGCTGAGATTCCTCGGACAGAAGGAATCTGATGAGAGCAATGGGGACTGTTCCCCTGGGAGAGAGTCAGAAACACAAGAGCCTGGGCTCAGCCCCTCCCCTGGGGAACCCTGAGACTCCTCCATGGAACACAAAGGGATACTGGGCACAGGGAACCCCTCAGAGCTGATGGTCAGTATAACATCTGCAGACCTAAGACTGAAGTATGGAAAAAGTGTCCCAGAGAAGGAAGCTTCGTGGAAAGAGAAAATGTGGGACCTGTCCCTCATGCTGTAGAAGGAGATGTCGCCTTACCTGTAGTCCACAAGCACACCCACATGATGGGGAAGGTTTTGAAAGGATAATGAGACCCACTCAATATGAGTAAAGGCCCAATACCCACTAGTAGACCGCCCCACGGTCCAAAACCCCGCCTCTGGATTCTCACAGTACACACCTTTTGTCTCCACACCTTCCCTACAGACCCCCAGAGTCCACTTGCTCAAAAATGCACTCTCTATCTTCACCTCCCAGGAACATCTTCCAGAGGAGATGCCTTCAGAGCCTAACACACTGAAGAGGCCATCCGAGCTCATCCAGGTATTCTTCCAGGTCACACTCTTCCTGTCCTGAGAGATGTTAAGGACAGGGTGGGCAGAGTCTGGATCCAGAGTGACAGGCCCTGCAGGAAGAGATATCAATCATGGGGGACTTCCCCAGACCCGGATGCCCACAGCTTCCCCAACCTCTCCTCAAAGACTCTTCAATTCTGGGCCAGTGACAAGTCCCTCACAGGAAATCCTGTGACTCAAGCCCATGGCTTGCAAGCAGGGGAAGGGCCTGGAAGACTCATTGGGGTTACAAGGTCACAGGGCCCTTGAGAACCACACCCAGCTTAGAGCCTGTCTGCTCTGTCCTCCACACCACCACCACTGAAGCTGTCACCATCTGCATCACCACAGAGAACCAAAGGACAGAACAGAGCCATGGGAAGAGCAGGAGGAGCGTACCCAAAGCACACAGTCACTCACAGGCCTGGAACCACTTCATGCGCCAATCTACAAGAGAAGCACAAGTTCTGTGAGTGGTTTAGAGGTTACAGCATCTGCTCCAGCTGTTCTGAACACAGACCTGGGAGATGTGGAGACAGTGTACCTGTCGTACGTGCACCCATACAAACACACACACATACACACACACATGTACACACATACACTCATATTACACACACATATACACACACAGATATTCTATTGGGAAGGGACACAGAGGGTCTTGTGACTCCTCTCTCCTAATAACCAAGAATTCTCTGTTAGTCCTTGAGGAGCAGAGGGCCTTCCAGAGTCCAACCCTAACACCATGGCAGAAATCTATAAGCCCAGTCTTCTGCATGTCTCCTTTGGGTGCTCACAGCTTCTGGCAGTTCCAAGGGCAACAGCTATGTGGTGCTGGCTAGTTCCTGTGTCAGCTTGATACAGGGTAGGGGCATCTGGGAGGAAGGATTCTGAACAGAAAATGGCTCCACAGCCTTGGCCTGTGGGCAAGGCTGTGGGACATTTTCTTGGTGGGTGATTGATGTGGGAGAGCCCAGCCCATTGTGGGCGGTGTCATCCCTTAGTAGCTGGTCACAGGGTAGATGAGAAAACAGTCTGAACCAGCCAGCAGGAGCAAGCCAGTCAGCAGCATCCTCCCTGGCCTCTGCCTCAGCTCCTGGCTCCAGATTCCTGCCCTGTTTGGGTTCCTGCCTTGACTTCCCTGTGATCATGGAGGTGGAAGTCACACAACCCTGTCCTCCCCAAGTTGCTTTCGGTCATGGTGTTTCATCCCAGCAACAGAACTCTAAGACACATGTTCTGCCCAGAGGATAGGATTCCACAATGGCCATGTACCTGGATCAGGTTGGGCCTTCCTCTGCAGCAGAGTGTTATGGGAAATTCCTTAGGCCACAGATGAGAAAGATGGCGTTGTAGGCTACATTTCCTGCTATACTAATGCTGTGTGGCTTTTTCTCAATGGGCTGCCTCCCTTTCAAAGCCCAAAGGGTTAAAAAATATTATATTCTATAATTATTCAGCTTTGTTGTTAACAATCAAGCCTTTCCATGTGAGAAATACATCATAGAATAAAGTAAAGCTATTCACAATCCTCAGACACCATTACAAGATCAGTGTTCATTGGTCAGGTGTATTGGGAGGTGTCCTGAAGGGAGAGTGTGTATAAAACACGGACAGGAAGTGAGTTCCTGGGTGAAACGCCCAGTGTCCCCAGGTGAAATATCTCTAAGGAGGAGCCCACTATGCCAGGAGCTCCCGCTCTCCCCATCCCGTTCCCATGGAGGTCAGCAGCCCTGGCCACTCCCCATCTCTCTGATCAGCACCTTCAGGAGCTGAAGGAGTAGACTCCATGGAGGAGGACTGAGGAGAAGGCAGAGCTCATGTTCCTGGATCTGTGGCATTGTTCACTTATAAACCTCTCGTGCTAGTTGGTTTGTTTCTTTTCTTTTTTGTCTATTTGACACAGCTGGAGTCCTCTGAGAAGAGGGAACCTCAACTGAGAAAATCCCTCCATGAGGTCAGGCTGCACACAAGGCACACTCTTGATTGATGGTTGATGGAGAAGGCCCAGCCCACTGTGGGCGGAGCCTCCTCTGAGCAGGTGGTCCTGGGATGTGTCCACAGCAGGCTGAACTAGCCAAGAGAGGCAGCCAGTAAGAGCCCTCTGCCATGGTCTCTGCTCCAGCTCCTGCCCCAGGCTCCTGCCCTGAGTTCCTGCCCTGGCTTCCTCAGTGGGGGACTGGGATGTGAAAGTGGATGAGACCAATTAACCCTTTCCTCCCCAGATGTTTTTATGCATGGAGTTTTATCACAGCGACAGAATCCTGACTAAGACACCTATTTAATGAAATTTCAGGATCTGCTGTTTGGTTTCCAGGTGTGGACAATAATCTTGAGCTACTGGAGCCCAAAAATTCATCAACACAGGGGGCAGGGATTGGTTGGAACCACACCCAGGGCACAGGACTCATCCAGGGGTCACCATCACATCCCTGTCTTCTACACTGGGTGGGCTCACATGCAGGGATCAGCAGGAGCCAGGCTTCCCCCTCCTAGGAACTTCCAGAAGGGGTTCCCATTCTGCCTAGAATCAAAGAGAGGCCACTCCTGGCCACATGTGCCACCAGGGACCGTGGGACACTGGGCAGTCACTCACCAGCCATGAGACTGCCTTCCTCTGGTCTGAAAAGTGACACAGAGGAGTCCAGTGAGCTACTGAGCTACTGAGGGACCCAGAGGCTCAGGAGGAAAGGAAAGACTCACCAAGCTCCTGCTGCAGTGTGCCTGAAAGACAGAGAGGAGAAGAGGTCTGTGCACTTGGGAGAAAAAAGGGAAACACGTTCTTGTTTCCTAGTAGTCTGCACTACAGACCCTGAGCCCCAGACTCCACCATCCTCTCTGGGTTTCCTGGACACCATCTTGCATCTCAGAACATGATCCCAGAACATGAGACCCTTTGAAGACTCTGACCCTGCACTTCACTGTGTCCTAACTTACTTGTGGTCTTCAGCTCCTCCTCCTTTCTCTTCAGAGCCTCCTCCTTTGTCTTCAGCTCCTCCTCCATTGTTTTCAGAGCCTCCTTCTTTTTCTTCTGGTCCTCCTCCTTCTCACACCACAGATTTTCCCTTTCCCTCTTCATCTGCAACATTGCAGAACGTGCTCTTCTGTGAAAACAGCCTGCCCCCAATACTAGAAGTACCATCAAGGAGAGGATCACAGACAGGCTCACAACAAAAGCTGTCTTCCAGGGAGAGGCCTGAGGGAAGAAGGGCGCTGGGGCCCAGGCAGACATCCTGTCAGGGCACACCTGAGGACCTGCAGCCTAGCACTCCAGGAAGGCCATCCCCTTCCTGAGCTCTGTAGGAGTGAGGAACTGCACTCACCTGGGATGAACAGGGCCTTGGCCTTCTCCTCTCCCAAGATGGGGTTGAAGATGGAACAGGTTACATTCCCCAAAGAACTGTCCGTCACCACCAGGGAGGAGTCCATGCTGAACAGCCCTGCATCATCTTCAATGTGGGTCTCAGAGGACACAGGGAGCGTCTGCCCTCTGGAGTCTCTCCACTGCACCTGGGCTTCGGGTACCACCCTGAAGTCTTGCATGCCACACGCACACCATGGTCTTCTGTACCTTTGATGTACACGTCAGGGACAGAGCCCATCGCTGCAGGAGGACAGAGGTGAAGACCCTAGAAGTCATTTGGCCTCAGAGACCCCAGAAGCTCCTATGTGTCACAGAACTCCAGGAGAAATATTTCACCAGGCATCATAGGAATTGAATTGTGTTGGGACCAGGTTGAATCTCTACTGCCAAAGGAAAGGTGACCATGGCCCACTGTGGACACGCAGAGCACTGGCCAATCCTTCCTCATCCACAGGAGAGGGAACAGAAGGAAGCCGAGCCCAGCAGCCCTGGGGTGAAACCATTGCTCTCCATCTCCCCATTACCCACACGCACCTGTGACCCCAGGACATCAGGCTGATGCCAGCTCTCCTCCTTAGAGAAGACAACACCCTGAGCTTCCTTCCTTGTTCTACTTGGCCATTTGTCCTGAGCACTGATCACCATTTGTAACTGACTACTGGCTGATATGTCTGTGTTTCTGCTACACTTCTAAAACCTGAATTCCAACAGCTGCTGTTCTTCCCTAACACTGACTGTAGCCCTGGCACCCAGAACGAGGCCCAGAACACTTTAGCCCCTCATGTAGAACTAGGATTGAATTACCCTACATAAAAAATTGAATGAGCCACCTATTCCTCATCTAAACATGGAACAAAAAGGAAATAGAGATAAAAAATGAGGGAGCAGAGCCAGGTATGGGGGAGCACACCTGTGAGCCCAGCTCTTAGGAGGAAGACAGAGGACTAGAAGTCCAGGGTCATCCTCCAGACACACAAGGTCAGGGACGGTCTGGTCTACAGGAGACCTTTTTTAAAAAATAAAGTCAGGAGCTGAGAGACATGACCCCTTAGTCTCCTCCCCCAGACAGGTCACCCAATCAGAACCAACCTGCAACCTTGAGCTCCAAGATGGCCTCTTCATAAAAAGATCCTTGTTTGAAGAAGCAGACATAAATCCCAGTGTCTGACACCCAGACCTTGTGGATGCACACAGCGGCCTTGCCTTAGCTGAACTGGTCCTTCACCAGCGAGGTCCTCCCTGAATACTCAGCCATCTGCTCTTCTTTCTGCTCTTGTTGGTTCCGATAGACGAATATTGATTCTGAGAATCTCCTGTGGAACCACCTCAGCTCCATGTCCTTCACACTCATGGCTGGAGTCAGGGAGCAGGGCAGGATGGCTTCCCCACCTGGAGCGGCCACAATGGGGTCTCGGGTACCAAGCACCTGGAACTCCTCTGTGGACACAGACAGAGCAGTGAGAGGATGGAGAGACACAGGTCAGATCAGAGGACACGCTGTGAGGGGAGCAGGAGCCACGGAACAGACAAGGCAGCTCTAGGCATTGTGGACTGGCCGTCCATGACTAATGTGCAAGAGATCCCAGACCATAACACCGCAGTCTGTGAATGACGGTAGAAAATCTCTGTCCTGCCTGTGCCCCGGCCCCATGCCCTCCCGTGAAGAAATCACGCACTCATTCTCAACTTCCCATGCACCTGGACATCACGGAGTCCTTCAGGTAAAGGGTTCTCACACAAGATCCTGCATTTGTAAAGATCCCTGCAGATGCTCACACGTTGGTCATGACACCACAGCTTGATACACAAGCTCTACCTGGCATGTCTCAGACAACACTCAAAATACTCCAGACCCCAATCCTAAATTCATGACTTCAGCCCACATCTTCCTCCACAGAACAATGTGAACTTTATAACAGGGCCATGATCCAGGGGCCAGAGAGAATGGCTGAGCAGTAAAGAGCTATCACTGCTCTTCCTGAGGAACCACTTCCATTCCCAGCACCCACATGGTGGCTCACAGCTGTCAGTAACTCTCTGGACTCTTGGCCCCACGCATGCATAGAATGCACAGACACAGGTACTGGAGAAACACCCACACCTGAAGTAAACACACAGGCAAACCTTGCTTCTGTGAAAAAGCCACCAGCATTTCCAGAAGCCCTGGTCACTTCCTGACTCCAGGAAAGTTTGCTGTCTCGCCCGTGAGAGCCCTTGGCCCCTAGACCAGGAGGACTGTGTTACAGGCACTGTGGGCCCTGTAGCTGCTTCTCACTCTGTGCTGCTCCATTTCACCCTTGGCCACCACAGCCACTCCTGGACCAGGACTTCTGTCTGATATCTCTCAACCCTACATCTGTGACCCTTGGCATAGAGTCAAAGCCCAGTCTAGGGTCTGCACTTCCCAGAGGGATGACCTGGCCAACAGGGCTGCTCCCTGCTCAGGACCTCCCAACCTCAGCCCCTGCTTCTCTCTCTGGAGCTCTCTTGCTTCAGCCAACAGAGCCCTCTGCAGCTCTTCACACCCAGGCACACTGCCAACTCTAAGCCTGGGTCCCCACTGTGCTCCCCAGGTGGGGTCTGGTCTGCAGCTCAGGCTGACATGGGGCTCACAGCAGTCCAGCCTCAGCCCCTCCTGTGCTGATGCAGACATGCTCTCCTGGATGTGTTAATACTGTTCACTGTAAAGGAAACTCTATAAAAATCCCAGGGTTAAATGAGCCTTGTGAACATCTGAGCAGCACAGCACATGGCAGATCAAACTCACCGCAGGGAGACATGGGAAGAGAGACCCGGCACACTCACGTGTGGACACCCAGGTAAGGAGCTGGGCGAGGACCAACAGGCAGCAGAAATGGCGGAGCAGAGAGCACTTGCAGCAATCCTCCATGGCCTCAGAGCTGCATGAAGAGCTGAGGCAGACCAAGACATTGGGCAGAGAGCAGGACGCGGGTTCCTCCCAGAGCTGGGGCACCTCATCAGGGAGAGCAGGGCTCAGGGCTGGAGTCAGTCCTGCAGGAGCAAACACATCCATGCTAACAGGTGAAGCCACCACAGCCCAACATGACAAAAAGCCACCCAGGCTCCTCCCAGCCCTGGTAAGAGCAAAGGTTTAAATTTTAATTGCTGTGCCTGAAAGATCTATAGATCAAGGCCATGACTTCCTGGAGTGCTGGTTGGGGCTGTTCAAGTGAGGAACAGAAAGACAGAGTCCTGTAATCTCATTGCCCAGGGGCAGATAACCTCCTGGAGTGTTGGGTGGAGAATGCCAAGATCCCATTTAGTTGACTCTACTGCACAGGATGTGCTTGGTCACTTGTAGGCGGGAGACACCCAGACAGGAAGTCCGTCAGGATAGATGCTTGGTGCTGATTGGACCTGGTGGGAAGTATGTGGCCTTATGGGTTCTGACTTATAAGCACCTGTGCCACGTGACTCGGGGCCATTTTGTGGGAGCTCTGGAGGTCAAAGGTTGACACTGTGTGTACCTCATTATGGACTTGGTCAGAGTCCATCTTCCTGGCCACATTTAATTACTTTAATTAAAGCTTGCTTGCTTCAAATATGGTTCAATCTTGTGATCTTCTTCTCGACCAGATTTGGAATTTAGCCATGAAGAAGACTGCGGAGCTGGGCCATCTGAGGCTCTGGGAGGAAGCCATTCCCTCCCTTCCAGCCCCATTCCAGGCCACAGCCCAGCCAAGCAGCACCAGAGAGAGGCCCCACCTCTCTCAGCACCTTCAGGAGCCCAGTGCAGACACCATCACCCCACCTCTCCAGCATCCACACACTGCCTGTGACCCAGACACAGAGCCCATGCCTACCCCTCATCCCAGGAGGATCATGGCTGCCTGTTCTACCACTCCATAACTGTCCCCAGGCATCATCCTGGTGGCTCCAGAGACACACATGTCTCAAGAAAGCTTTGCGGCCATCACAAGTGCCTTGTCCTGGCTTTCGGTTCTGGGGTTTGTCTACACTTCTGCCCAGCCCAGTCCCTGCCTTGGCTCCAGGCCACGTCTCAGCAAGAGCCATGATGTCCCATAGTCAGGTTTATCCTCATAGTGTCTGTCTGTGATAAAGGCCCTACTGGGTGGAACAGGGTGAACAGAACACAAGTAAGCCCTTGTCTGCCCCAGCCTCCTGCCCTTTGGAAGCACTAGGCAGGCTGAAGGCCTGGGAGGACAAATCGGGTGACCACCTAGCTGTCTCCAGGCCCAGCCACCAGAAAAGTGACCTGCAGGGCCTCACTGAACATAACCCCGTCTCTGGGTCAGCTTCGGTGCCCAGGTGTCTTCACAGCCAGCTCACCTGCTTCTCTTTGCTCCCAGCTGGCAAATGCTGTGACTTCATGGGGGAGAGTCCAGAACCAAAGGAGATCCAGCCGACCCCAAATCTTCCTCTCAGGGCTCAGCCCTGCTCCAAGGTGCTCTGTAGCTCTAAGCTCAGCTCACCCCAATGCTGGGCTCCAGTTTTTACATCTCCAGCAGGTTCATGGTTTCTGGGACAGCAGACAAGAAGCAGAGCCTGGCAGGAGCTGTCATGGCCGCTACAGAGACTCTGACCCTGCCGGTGTCAGCAGGGCCCTCCCAGCCAAAGGAGCAATCCGAGTTCCAGTCATCTAAAGTGAAAGCTACAGTCCTATGAAGAGATATGTTCCCCACCCTCTGGACTTTACCAGGAAGGGGTGAACATCCATTCCCCACCCCATCCACCCTTGCCAGCCAACCCTGCCCAATAGGGAGACTTCCCAAGGCCCTACACATGCTATGGAAATGCTGCGAGATGACAGAAAAAACAAAACAAAACTTTATCGACTCCCTGTTGTCATCAAGAGCTGGGCTGCTGCATCAGAGTTATGTCAGCTCCTGTCCGACTGCACACAGAGATGAGGTGGGGAGCCCTGGTCTAAGCCAGTCACTGCTAAGATGGGGGAAGGCAGGGAGGGCTTCCAGAAGCCTGTCATCCCTGTTCCCCACCCCACCTCATCCCTTGCCCAGCTCAACCCCAGCTCCAGGAACAGCAGACTCAGCAGGAGCCTGCAAGGGACCTTGGACTCCAGGTGACTTCATATTGCAGGGCCACAAACCTTGTCTCCTCCTGAAACCAGCCTATGCCTCCATGGGTGTTGGGGGGTGGGGACAAAGGTTGGATCAGACAGGCCGGAGTGTCAGGGTCACAGTCATCATCACTGACAGTAAGCACTGGTAAAGAAGCCACAGACAGCAGGACAGTGGTGGAGCACACAGAAGCTGTGGGTCCAGGGCAATTAGAACCCCAGCACTGGCATGAAGAGCTGGCAGGATCCCTGGCCCCTCCCCTTTGCAGTCTCTGTGCTGACACCACAGGCCACAGCAAAGCTCCTCCCCCTTCAAAGGCGGGCTGTGATTGGCAGAATTGCTTACCTGAGACCCCCTCCCCATATCCCTTTCCCAGCATCCCTGTCTTAACCCATGGCCTTTATCCCTGAGTACCAACAGACCCTCCCCTGCCTGAACCCTATAAGTGTCATGACCCTAGCATTTAAGAGAGAGAATGCTCCTCTGACGGCCTCTCCTGAGAGTCTGCTCTCACTCTCACCTACTCTTGGCTGCAATTAAGTAAGGCACGGGTGCACTGTAAGAACCACACCACGGTCCCGCCTCGGCCTCCCACCTGGGAGCTGTTAGCTGCGGACAGGCTGTGCGGATCTCAGGACAAAGGAAGCCATGGGAAGGTTGGGCTTGAGTTTTTTTTCCACACTTGGCCACCAGAGGGACATCAGTGTGGGGAGCACTTCACTGATATGGGGAGGAGGGAGACTGGGCACATTAGAACTTCTACTTGAGAGCCTTACCTGCACCTCTATGTTTGTATATTTCTCTGTTTACTCTTCTTGTTTAATTCTCCCGTATCTGTGAGCTGTGAGTTCTAAACACGGTACTTGTGAGGAGCACTTCAGAGGGCTTGGAAGACCTCTCAGACCAGTGTGTCTCAGAGCAGGGCCAGCACCTGGCAGAAACAAGAAACAGGCTCCGTAATGCCTACAGCACCCTAGGCCATGTGCTGGACCATGGGGTATGTCTGGACCATGGCTCCACTGTCGGTAGTGCTCTTCAGAGGATCCAGGTTCAGTCTCCAGCACCCTCATACTGAGGCCCACAACCTTAATGTACCTTTGTCCAGAGGCTCCTCTGCTCCCTCCTGGCCTCGGCTGGAGACCACACACTCACAAAGATACAACAAACACAGAGGGAAAATAAAAGTAAATCCTAATAGATATGTATTATTACGTATATGTAAATTATTTTTTATATCACACACACATATATCCCAAGGGAAAAGCCACTCAGGAAGTCTCAACCACGTTTCCTCAGCCTCGGCGCCCCCTGGTGTCCAGAACGTGACAACGCGTGGCCAGTTCCCAGCTGGGCGGGCGCCCACTGATGTCCCTGTCACAAAGGGTGTGACCAGGGCACAGGTCCACTGAGAAGTCCGTCGGCATCTGCTATGACTGTCTCTCCCACCATGGTTAGGAGAGTTAGAGGCAGGACATGGCGACCAGAGATCCTTTCTGGCAGACAGAGTCTCTCACTCCTGAAGCTGGGCTCCCGGACCCCAGAGTGCAGCTGACCAGGCCATGGAGACTGGGACCTGGGAGCACGGAGGCTCTGCAGACTCAGCGTCAGCACCAGCCAGACCAGAGATTCAAGCCGACCAGACTCAAGGAGAGGGACTGTGAGAGGTGACAGCCAGTCAGATCCCAGCAGCAGGACCCCCACCCACAGCCTGACCCACCCACACTGCACACCATGGCTTCTCAGCTCTCTGGGTCAGCAACTTCACCCACAGCCTTCTGGGCAGGCCCCACCAATCACCTGCCTTCACGCTCATGTCACTCCCTACCCACCAATCACCTGCCGTCCCGCCCACGTCACACCCCACCACACCAATCACCTGCCTTCCTGCCCATGTCACACCCCAGCTCTATTACCTCCCACCCCCACCCCTCCCATCCGACCCCCTGTCTTCTGCCCCAAGCCCACTCAGACCCCTGAGCAGTGGCTTCCTCCAGAGGCAGAGAGCTCTCTGCTCCACAGGCCCCAGACTCAGCGAGTGCTTGGAAAGTTTCAACAGAGCTGTGGGAAGATTGGCGGTCTGCAGAGAGGCAGCCCTTTGGGCTCCTGGGGGATGAACCTGAAGACTTTACTGCAGGCCAGCCCGTGTTTTGCTCATTTTACTCGTCCTGTCAATCAGGATGGTGAACTCATGTATGAACTCACATATGTGATTTTTAGAGGCACAAATGTTGTGTCTTGTGCACCTTCCTCGACGAGACACCAACACAAACATTTCATCTCCATAAATCATATTAATACCATCAACCTTTGCCTATTTATGTGTTTGTTTCTAATGTAAAACAGAGGATTTCAAAATCAATCCATGACCTGTGTGTCCAATAAAGACTGCTGAAGTCTATTCTTAGTGTGTGACAAACCTTCCTGGAAAATGATAACTCTGAAACTTCCCAGCCAAGGGCCTCCTAGGACAGTAACTGCACTCACCAGGTACCCCAGGGACCAGCACATCCTCTCCCCCAAACCTGCATCCAACACATAACCAACATCCCTAAAGACACTGGCCCCACCTCCTCTGCCATTTATATGCATGTCAGTCAAATGGCTGCTCAGTTCACTGACCTGGGGAGGGCACACTCCATCCCACCTGGATCCCAGCCCTGATCAATAGAGCATTTCCCTTGATCACCCCTTCCTCCAGTTCTCTCCCCTTTTCCCCCTCCCCCTCCTCCTCCTCCTGGACAGACTTTCCAGAAGACATCCATATCGTCTGAGATGAACAAGGCTGGATTTTAGCTAATGCGATGGAAGGAGATTCTCTGCGGTAACTACTGGCAGTGGATGGGAGCTGAGCTTGGTCCCAGTGTTCCATGGGACAAGCAGTGCATGATGGTCAGTCTTCATTGTCAACCCCGAATGCAGTCACCCATGTTCCCTGGGCCGGGCTCACTAGCTGAATAAAGCAGGGAGGAAGCAAGCCCAGCCCCAGAATCCATCTTGCTCCTGACTGTGTAGGATGTGACCAGCAACACATGCTCCTGCTGCCATGCTTCTGCACCATGGCAGACTGTATTCCCTCAGACCTGGAGCTGAAGGAAAGCCTTCCCTCCTTCTCCGATCCTCTCTCCTTCCTTTTCTCTCCTCCTTTCCTTCCTCCCTTCCTCTCTCCTCCTTCTGTTCTTCTGCCTTCCTCCTTATCTCCTTGTCCCATCCTCTCTCCTTCCTTCCTTTCCTTCCTTCTTCCTTCCTTCCTTCCTTCCTTCCTTGCTTCCTCCTTCCTTAAGTGGTTTTCACGGTGTTTCATTAAAACAAGAAAAATCACTCATTTGTAGAGGCTCAGGGATCTCTGCAGTGAGAAGCAGAAAGAGTTGGTGTCCTGGTTATGGTTTCCATTGCTGAGACAACACACCATGACCAAAAGCAAGCTGGGGAGGAGAGGGTTTATTCAGCTCACACTTCCACATCACAGTCCATCACTGAAGGAAGTCAGGACAGGAACTCAAGCAGGGCAGGAACCTGGAGGCAGGAGCTGATGCAGAGGCCATGGAGGGGTGCTGCTCACTGGCTTGCTCCCCATGGCTTGCTCAGCCTGCTTTCTTATAGAACCCAGGACACCAGCCCAGGGATGGCTCCACCCACAGTGGGCTGGCCTCCCATCAATCACTAATTAGGAAAATGCCCCACAGCTGGATTTGATGGAGGCAGTTTCTCAATTGAGGTTCCCTCCTTTCAGTTGACTCCAGCTTGTGTCAAGTTGACATCAAACCAGCGGGACAGTTGGTCAGTGTGGACGTGACTGGGCCAGCAGAGCCTGCTGACATGAGTGTCCTGTCCTCCCACAGAGACTGGGACTGGAGGCTTCCCTCCCTGATGCCTGCTTGTCAAAGGATGGATCTTGGGCCTTTGAGAGGTGTTTCTGGGTTGGAGACATGTGCATCTACACTGGAGAGCCTCCCTGAGTCCACCCCACATGAGGCAGATGGGACCCTGCTGTTCAGTGTTGGTCAGGACAAAGTGTCAACTATCCTGGTGCCACCAGCTTTCCAAGTCTGCACTTTTAGGACAGGGTCATCCAGGGTCACAGGCTTTTGCTGCCATGGTCCCATTAGAGATGAGCCTGCCCCAGACTGGTCGTTAACTTCTCTAAATAAACTTCTCAAATCAGAGCTGTAACACTTCCATTTGGGAAACACCTTCCCCAGTTCAGAGCCCTGTGGTTCCTTGGCTCCCAGCTACCAGGATACCTTTTCCTCTCAGCGCTGAAACCCTAACACTATGGGGTACATAACAGTTACGGCTCCTCAGGATTGTGTTTGTAGAGACATCTCCTAAGAGCAGTCCTACTGATGGGATGCGCTGTCTCCAGGGCGTCCTTTAGTGTAATTCCTAGTGGGGAATTGTCAAGAGAAACCCTTCACTGCTGAATGCAGAATCTGCCCTCCCCTCTCCGCACCCCAAGCCCATTTCTGAGAAATGTGTATTTCTGACTTCTCCCTCCTCGCCTGCCTCTCCCAGCTCATCTTAGCTTGTCACCTGACAGTTACATCAGGTGACAGGCCCACCTCTCCATCAGCAGGGAAGTCGGGGTCCAGCTCTTCCCAGGAACACCTACTTTTACACACCGTGACCTGGGACTCCTGACACCAGAAGCGTGCAGTCCCTCAGTGTGCAGTCACGCGCTCTCTGGAGAGACATTAACTATCGCGAGTACTCAGTGGTTGTGAGAGAACTGGGCTTTTAATTAAATGATAATCCCCATGCCTGTTGGCATTAACACGAGTTTTCTGTGGGACACTAGGGGAGCTCTGACCCCAGCCTGGGTGGAATTCTCTCACCAGCCAGAGGCTTAGTGTCTCCTCCCTGGCCCCATAGAGACAGCATTTCTATCAAATGACTGTATTTCAACTCTTCCCCTAAACGCCTGTGAGCAAAGAGGAAACTCTGACATTGCTCATAACATGAGATTCCCCCATGGTGCTACATGGTTGTTTGTGGGTGCTGGGAATTGAACTCAGGTCCTCTGCAAGAGCAGCAAGTGCTTTTAGCCACTGAGTCACATCTCCAGCTCAGACTCTCTTTCCATAAGTGAGGTTGTAGGCTGGCTG